>CAUYPK010030202.1:37500-75989 GCA_963574355.1 Loris lydekkerianus
ATATGTGTGAGACATTTAACTGTGGTGCTCAGTGCTCTCTCACTGAAAGAAAGACTTACCATCTGACATTACCTCTCTTAGATAAATAGAAACCAAATTCAGCAGACCTGAGGCAAAGCCAGACAGAATTTTAAAATAAAAGGAGAAAAGGGACATGAACATGTTTTTTGTTTGCTTGCTTGTTTGAGGGATTTGGGGATTGTTTTTGTTGCTGTTTTGGCCTTTGTTTTGGGTTTTGTGTGTTTTCTGATCAGAGCCTTCAAAATAATTCTTACATCTTCTGTTATGGAAAAGAGTAACCTATGACAAATGCACATAAAAGTTAAGTTTTAATCTTAACAGTTGTCTAGATTTTCTGAAAATTTTTTTCACTTGTTTTTCATTTGCTAATCTTACAAACCATTATAAGTTAAACATAAGTTTTCTCATTTTCTGATTAAGTTGACTCATGAAATCTTCTGTTATCTCAAACTTTTTTCAGAGAAAGTAGTGCGAGTGTTCTTCTTTTGCACAGCTTGTTGATCAGGTGATGAGTGGTAGAGCTCTCAGTGACCTCTCCCTCTAGGTTTGTTCTTTCACTATTCTTTATGGTGTGACCACAGGTTTCTAACAAAGCGAGAGCAGAAACTAATGCAACGGCGACAACATGCAGAGGAGCTCCTAGAGTGGAAGCGGCGTTTAGATGCAGAAGAAGCAGAAATTCGTCAGATGGAAAAACAAGCTTTGGCTGCCTGGGACAAAGAGTTAATAAAACCCAAAACACCTAAGAAAGAACTAGAGGACCAGAGAACAGAACAAAAAGGTAACTGTGTTCAGACTGCAAACCAAAGCCTAACGTAATTGAAAGATTTCTTTCATGCTTTCAAAAGTCCAAATGACTAAGGGACATTACGATTGACAAATGCTGGAGAAATTAGATAAAAATTATGTAAATAACTTTATGTCAATATACATTTGAAAGCTTGAAGAAATGGCTTGGTGCTTGTGGCTCAAGCGGCTAAGGCACCAGCCACATACACCTAAGTTGGCGGGTTCTAATCCAGCCCAGGCCTGCAAACAACAGTGACGGCTGCAACCAAAAAATAGCTGGGCGTTGTGGCAGGCACCTGTAGTCCCAGCTACTTGGGAGGCCAAGGCAGGAGGATCACTTGAGCCCCAGAGTCGGAGGTTGCTGTGAGCTGTGATGCCATGGCACTCTATCCAGGGTGACAGCTTGAGGCTCTGTCTCACACATACAAAGAAAAACCTTGAAGAAATGGCTAAATTCTTCTAAAAAATACAATTTCAAAGCTTGATTAGTAGGATAAGAGAGCCTTCCTGATTCTTTGACCGTTAAAGAAATTATACTTCAGCAACTAAACATCTTTTTACAAAGACCTTCTCTGGCTCCTACAGACATTCAAGAGGGGAAAAAAATCCAGTCTTATAATTCTTTACCTTTCCATAAAACAGAAAAAGAGAGGCATTTCTCAACTCATTTTATGTGGCTATTTGATAAATCTATAAAACGATAATATCAGAAAGGTAAAGGCCAACCTTACCTATCTTAAATTAAATATTAGTACACCATGCTCAACTATATATGCAAATCTAATATTTCATGACCAGCTAGGAATTGGGACACATTAAAAAATTGATAATGTAGTGATTTACCTTCTGCAGATTAAAGGAGGAAAATTACATGATTATCTCGATGGATTCAGAAGAAGATTTTGATAACATTTAAAAAGCATTTATGATAAAACAATAAACTTAAGGTCAAAGTAGCTATAAAAAGGAACTTTCTTTACTCAATAAAGGGCGTATATTAACAAAAATAAAAAACATATCATACATAATGACAAAACAAAGTGTTTCCTTTGAATTTAGAAATAAGGCCAAGATGCTCATTTCATCTCTTCTGTTCAACATTGTGTGGAGGTCCAGACAGTACATTAAGACTAGAAAACATATTAAAAGCTATAAGGAATGAGAAACAGCAGCAGAATTCTCAATATTTACAGTTATTAAAGCTATGCACATAGAAAATCTGTAATTTATGTATCAATTATTAGAATTAATAAGTGAGTTTAGCTAAGTTGCTGGTTATAAACCCCAAAATATACAACTCAATGACTTATCGATAGACCAGCAGAAATTTTGATTAGACAAATCTAATTTTTAAAAAATATACAAATGGAAACAAAATATAATAAAAACAAAATATATGAAGTACAGAGAAATTTAACACAAAAAAGTACGTAAGATTTTTATGGAGAAAAATTTATAATTTTATTGGGAGACATTAAAGAAAACCAAAATAAATGGAACATTGTTCTATATTCACAGATAGATTCAGTGTCATGTCATTAATTTCCCTTGAACTGATGTGTTGACTACAGACATTTAAATCAAAAACCCATCAAGGTTTCTTTGTAGGGTTTCACAAGCTTATTTAATTTATATGAAAGAACAAAGGATGAAAAAGCAAAGACACTTCTAAAGATGAACCACAAAATATGGGAACTTACTTTACCAAGTATCAGGATTTCTAACGATATAGTGATTAAAACTGTAGTGATAATGCTTTGTAAATATGAAACAGACCTGTGCATCTATGGAAAGTTGACATAGGCACCTTTGCAGACTAGTAGAGAAAGGAGGGATTCTCCAATAAATACTTGTAGAAGGAAAAATGAGGTTGGATCCATACTTGACAATATAAAAGATCCATTGCAAGAGGGAAATAAAGGCTATAATGTGAAGAATTAACACTATGAAACTTTGAGAAGATCTTTGTGGCAACTAAGAGAAAATATTTTTTAACATTTTATGTAAAGCAAAAACTGTGAAAGATTAATAAATATGGCTTCAATAAATAATTTTTTTGAGACAGAGTCTCATGTCGCCCACAGCAGAGGGTATCACAGCTCACAGCAACCTCAAACTCTTGGGCTTAAGTAATTCTCTTGCCTCAGCCTCCCAAGTAGCTGGGACTACAGGCCCCCGCCACAACACCTGACTATTTTTTTTGTTGCAGTTTGGCTGGGGCTGGGTTTGAACCCACTACCCTCAGTATATGAGGCCGGCACCCTACTCACTGAGCCACAGGCGCCACCCGATTTTATGTTTCTTGATTTTTATTACCAGTAACTGTCACTGCTGATTATCCAGCAATTGTAATTGCCATTATTGTTTGGCAGGGCCAGGCTGGATTTGAAACCACCAGCCCCAGTGCATATGGCTGGCGCCCTAGCTACAGGAGCCAAGCCTCCTCGATCATTCTTAAGCATGTAAAGGGGTTATGAGGCCAAAATGTTTGAAAACTGCTATCCTAGAACAATGTTTTCATAGATCAATAGCTTTGTAAGTTGGCTACCCAAGAGACTGTAACAAACTGTTCAACATACAGAGGTGATCAACATAAGGAACTAGGCCCACTGTACTGATAACATACTTGTGGTGCGTGTCTAGTCTATGAAAATCAGGTCAACTTAAGGAGGTGGTCAGTGTAGCGACATGGTCAACTGTGGAGGTTCTACTACATGTAGGTTACTACAGAAGTTTTGAGACAGACTGTGTGGTCCATTATTTCACTTCCAGGAAACAGTTAGTGGTGTCCTTTCTGATTCACCCATGTAAGTTTCATATTGTTTGGCTTCTTAGTATTGCTAGGACTTCATTTTTTTTCCATCTGCAATGATTTTATGTTTCTTTTTTTTCTTTCTTTCTTTTTTTTTTTTTTTTTTTTTTTTTTTTTTAGATAAAGGGTCTCCATTTGTCACCCTCAGTAGAGTGCTATGGCATCACAACTCACAGCAACCTCCAGCTCTTGAGCTTAGGTGATTCTCTTGCCTCAGCCTCCTGAGTAGTTGGGACTACAGGCACCCGCCACAACACCTGACTATTTTTTTGTTGCAGTTTGGCTGGGGCTGGGTTTGAACCCACTACCCTCAGTATATGAGGCCGGCATCCTACTCGCTGAGCCATTGGCGCCACCCGATTTTATGTTTCTTGATTTTTATTACCAGTAACTATCATTGCTGATTATCCATGGTAGATATCTTTTTTCACTTGGCATCAGCCAAAACACTTTTTTTTTCCAAAATTCTTAATTAAACTAATAGACTTTGTTTTGTTTTTGAGAAAAAGTCTATTTGTCACCTTGAGTAGAGTGCCATGGTGTCATAGCTCACAGCAACCTCGCACACTGGACCAGAGCAATTCTTTTGCCTCAGCCTCCTGAGTGGCTGGGACTACAGGCATCTTTCACAATACCTGGCTATTTTTAGAGACCAGGGTCTTGGTCTTGATTAAGCTGGTCTTGAACTCTTTACTTCAAGCAATCCACCCACCTCAACCTCCCAGAGTGTTAGGATTATAGGAGTGAGCACTGGGCCCTAGACTGACAGACTTTATAGTAAATGTCAAGTGACATGATAAAGACATTATATCTAAATCCAAATAGTGATAATATGCTAAGGACAAATGTAAAGTGTAACAGTTAAAGTTTCCCATTGACCAAGATCGTATATTTTTTCTTTTCACCTTTCTGTCTAGAAATAGTGAGTGAGGAAGACTCTCCAGTACCTTTCTTCTCTCATCGAAACAGTGAAAGCTCTATTCCAGAAGAACTGGGCAGTCCTGCTGTTGAATATACACCATCTGAATCTATAGTGCAGGAGCAGCATGGAAGTCCAGATCACAGTATACTTACTGAAGAAATGGTTTTTTCACAGGAACTAGAATCTTCTACCTCTCCTAGTAAACATGTAAGTTAAGATATGTATTAAAAATTATTTAGGGGCAGTCCACACTTTGGCAAGGAGAGGGAGAACTACACATCTCCAGCTCTTCAGGAATTCTTGGGCAGATCTGTTTTCTGTACTCCAGGACAACTTCTGAGTTCATTAGGTGGGAAAGGCCAGTGCTTAAATGACTTTGACTTTTGACTGAACTTGGACCTGCCCACTCTGCCAGGCACAGTTTGATTGGATGGACAGGCTAATGTCTAAATGACTTTGAACTAAACTTTGGACCTCTTGCCTCTACCAGGCAAGGCTGGATTGGGTGGGCAGGGCCAGGATTTAAGTGACTTTGGACCTCTGCCCTCTACCAGGTAGGGCTCTCTGAGCTCAATTGGCTGGGCAGGGCCTAGGTTTAAGCAACTTTGGACTCAACTTTGGATTAGCACTCCCCACTGGGTGGAGGCTCTCTGAGCTCAATTGGGTAGGTGGGGCCTAGGTTTAAGCAATTTTGGACTGAATTTTGGATTAGCACCCTCCACTGGGTGGAGGGTCTCTGAGCTCAGTTGGATGGGCTGTGCCTGGTGCCTGAGCAACTCTTATCTGAACTTTAGTTGTGCCCCCTGCTGGGCAGCAGGCCCCTGAGCTGACTGGGCAGGTGGTGCCCAGTACCTGAGTGACTTTGTCTAGGCTGTGGGTCTACACTGTCCACAGAGCTGTGGCCCTCAGTGCTCAATTGGCTGGATGGTATCTAGCACATAAGCATCTCTCCTGAACTCTGGGGCAGCACTGACTGAGCGATTTTGACTAGACCAGGACTAGGACTGTCTAATGATTCTGGTCCCCCTGGAGACACCGCTGGGGGTTGTGGATTCACCACTTGTCTGCCTTTGTTAGTCCAGCAGTGGCACTGCAACAGTGAGGAGTGAACTCATCAGGGACGACCTATCAATTCAACTAAAAAAGTATAAAAGAGGAAGAAGCTGAAAATACTCATGAGGAGAATCAGCAGAACAACTCTGGCAACATGAGAAGTCAGAGCAAATCTGTGCCTCCTAGGGACATCAAAGAAAATACATCAGAAAATTCCATTCACAGAGAAACTGCTGAAATGTCAGAAGTAGAATTTAGAATATGGATGGCAAATAAGGTCATTGGAATGGAGGAAAAGATGGAAACAGAGAACCAAAAAATAGTTCTGAAGTTGTCTCAAGAAATTAATGAATTCAAAAACAAAGTCACCTATGAGGAAAGGACCAAGGAAGGGGAAGGGAGGGGGGAGGTTTGGGTGGAGGGAGGGTGATGGGTTGGGCCACATCTATGGTGCATATTTTTATCTATAATAATAATAAAATAATAATGATAATTAAAAAAAAAAAAAAAAACAAAGTCACCAAGGATATGGACATAATGAGGAAAGATATAGCAGAGCTTAAGGAATTGAAAAAGTATTTCAGAAGCTTCAAAATACAGTAGAGTCCCTCAGAAATGGAGTTGATCAGTGTGAAGACAGAATTTCAATTAAAGAAGTCAAGACTTTTGAACTACTCCAAGTATTCAAAGAGGCAGAAAAATGGAGAAAAAGAACAGAATATTCTCAGAGAGAGTTATGGAATCATTCCAAGAAATCAAACAACAGAATTATAGGGATTCCTAAAGGAGAAGAGGATGGTCCCAAAGGCACAAATTCTGTGCTCCAAGACAATGGCGAGGAATTTCCCAAGTATTGCAAGAGACAGAAATAAAGATAGTAGATTGTTTCAGAGCCCCAGCAAGACTCAATTCAAACAAAGCATCTCCTTAAACACATTGTAATTAATTTTGCCAATGTTAATATAAAGGCAACTTATGCAAGCAGCAGACGTAAGAAAAGTATTACTTACAAAGGGAAAAGTATAAGGATGACTATGGACCTTTCAGCCCAAACTTTCCAAGCCAGAAAAGGATGATCGTTAACCTTCAACCTTCTTCAACAAACCAGTTTCCAGCCCAGGATCCTATACCCTGAGTTTCATTTCTATTGGAGAAATCAAATACTTCACTGACATGAACATGCTGAGGAAATTTGCCATGACTCGGCCAGCTCCCCAGGAAATACTCAGACCCACTCTTCATAACAATCAACAGGAGGATACACCACCAAAGTGTGTATCCAGAATTTCCTACCCAGAAGTTAAAGAACAGAGCCTAGCTTCCACAGTGGTGAGAGGCATAAAATTAAAACTCAGGACTTCTGAAAAACAAGATGAACAAAACTCTGCCACCTCTATCAATTCTCTCAATTAATGTGAATGATTTGTATTCTCCTTTAAAGAGGTGTATTCTAGCTGACTAGATACAAAACCTCAGGCCTGTTGCCTACAAGAAACTCACCTTATCTCAGAGGATAAAACAAAACTCAGGGCGAAGGAATGGGCAATGGTATTCCAGGCAAATGGAAAGGAGAAAAAAGCTGGGGTAACAGTCCTATATGCAGATATAATTCAATTCAAACCAACAAAAATAATGAAAGACAAAGATGGATACTACATACTGGGCAAGAGAAGCACACAGTATGAAGAGATTTCAATGGTTAACATTTATGCATTGGTTAAATGGTTAACATTCTATCTGAATGGTCCTCAATATATAAAACAAACCTTAACTGATCAAGACAATATGAAACCTTCCCGCACTATAATAGGTGGAGATTTCAACATCTCATTGACAGTACTGGACAGATCTTCCAAGCAGAAACTAAACAAATGGACTTAAACCAGACCCTAGAGCAAATGGACTTAAAAGGCATAAAGTATTCTTTATGGTTCTTTAAGTGTTCTTAAAGAACATCCCATGGATCATCTTCCAAAATTGAGCATATCTTAGGTCACAAGGCTAAAACCTCAGCAAATTCAGAAGAATAGAAATTAATCTCCTGTATCTTCTCAGACCATCATGGAATAAAAGTTGAACTCAATAGCAACAGAAGTCTTCATACTCACATAAAATCATGAAAACTAAATAACTTTATGCTGAACGATAGCTGGGTCATAGATGAAATCAAGAAGGAGATCATTAAATTTTTGAAACAAAAATGATAATGAACATACCAATTATCAAAACCTGTGGGATACTGCAAAGGCAGTCCTTACAGGGAAATTTATAGCATTATATGCCTTCATCAAGAAAATAGAAAGGCAGCAAGTCAGCAATCTACAGGGCCATCTCAAGCAATTGGAAAAGGACAAACAATCTAATCCCAAACCCAGCAGAAGAAAAGAAATAACCAAAATTGGAGCAGAACTAAATGAAATTTAAAACAAAAGATTATTAAAAGATCAGCAAAAAAAAAGTTGGTTATTTGAGAAGATTAATAAAATTGATAAACCCTTGGCTAGACTAACCAAAAACAGAAAAATAGATCTCTTAACTACAATCAGAAATGATAAAGGGAAATAACAACAGATTCCACAGAAATATAAAACATTCTCAACAATTACTACAAAGAACTCTATTCCCAGAAATATGAAAATGTAGAGGAGATAGACCAATATCTAGAAGCACAATACCTTCCAAAACTCAGCCCAAAAGACTTAGAAATCTGAATAAACCAATATCAAGTACTGAAATAGCATCAATTATACAAAATCTGCCAAAAAATAAAATCCCTGGATCAGATGGTTTCACACCACAATTCTATCAAACCTTCGAAGAGGTACTAGTTCCTACAATGCATAAAGTTTTCCAAAATATAGAAATCCTCCCCAACACATTCTGTGAAGCAAATATCACCCTGATCTCCAACTGGGGAAAGGACCCAACAAAAAAAGAAAACTATAGACCAATATCATTAATGAATATCAAATGAATGCAAAAATATTCAACAAGACATTATTAGCAAACATGGCTCAGTGCCTGTAGCTCAGTGGCTGGGGTGCTCACCACATATACCAGAGCTTGCAGATTCAAACCCAGCCCAGGGCCTCCCAAACAATGATAACTACAACAAAAAAATAGCCGGGCACTGTGGCTAGCGCCTGTAATCCCAGCTAGTTGTGAGGCTAAGGCAAGAGAATCACTTAAGCCCAAGAGTTTGAGGTTGCTGTGAGCTGTGATGCCACAGCACTCTACCCAGGGTGACAAAGTGAGACTCTGTCTCAAAAAAAAAAAAAAAAAAAGGTAATAGAAAACAGAATACAACAACACATTAAAAAGGTTATACATCATGATCAAGTGGATTTTATCCCAAAGACTCAATGTTTATTCAACATGTGCAAATCTATAAATATGATGCACCACATACATAGAATCAAAAACAAAGATCATATGATTCTTTCAGTTGATGCAGAAAAGGCTTTTGACAATACCCAGTGTCCTTTCATGATAAGAACACTCAAAAAAATAGGCTTAGATGGAACATTTCTTAAGCCAATAGAGGCTATCTACAGCAAACCCACAGCCAGTATCATATTGAATGGAGTAAAAGTCAAAGCATTTCCTTTCAAATCTGGAACCAGACAAGGATTCCCACTGTCTCCACTGCTATTTAGCATTGTGTTGGCAGTCCTAGCCATTACAAGCAGGCAAGAGAAGGAGATCAAAGGAATCCAAATGGGGAAAGAGAAGGACAAACTCTTCTCTCTTCACAGATGACATGATCTTATACCTGGAAAACCTCAGGGACTCAACTACAAAGCTCTGAGAAGAGATCAAGAAATATTTCAGCATCTCAGGATACAAAATCAATACCCACAAATCAGTAATCTTCATATATGCCAACCATTGTCAAGCTGAGAATAAAATCAAAGACTATATTCCTTTTACAATAGTACCAAAGAAGATGAAATGCCTGGGAATATATCTAACAAAAGACAAAAAAGGCTTGGCACTGGTAGCTCAGCGGCTAGGGCACCAGCCACATACACTGGAGCTGGTGGGTCCAAATCCAGCCTGGCCCTGCCAAACAACAGTGACAATTACAATAGAAAAATAGCCAGACATTGTGGCACATGCCTGTAGTCCCAGCTACTTGGGAGGTTGAGGCAAGAGAATCACTTAAGCCCATGTGTTGGAGGTTGCCATGAGTCGTGACACCATGGCACTCTACCCAGGGCAACATAGTGAGTAAGACTCTGTCTCAAAAAAATAAAAAAAGACATGAAAGATCTCTATAAAGAGAATTATAAAACTTTGAGAAAAGAAATATCAGAAGGTGTCAACAAACAGAAGAACATACCATGCTCATGGCTAACTGGGAAAAATCAACATTATTAAAATGTCTATACTACACAAAGCAATCTATAGATTTAATGCAATCCCCATCAAAGCACCAATGTCGTACTTTAAAGAACTTGAAAAAAATAGTACTTCAGTTCATGTGGAACCAGGAAAAAACCCGAATAGCAAATACAATTTTTAGAAATAAAAACAAATCTGGAGGTATCACATTGCCAGATATCAGCTTATATTACAAGGCTATAGTGATCAAACAGCATGCAAAAATAGAGACATATATCTATGGAATAAGATAGAGACTCTGGAGATGAACCCAGCCATATATCGTCATTTAATCTTTGATAAGCCTACCAAAAACATGCCATGGGGGGAAAGAATCCTTATTTGACCAATGGTGCTGGGAGAGCTGGTTATCCACATGTAGAAAACTGAAACTGGACCCACACCATTCACAAAAATCGATTCTCATTGGATAAAAGATTTAAATTTAAGACATGTAATAATTCTAAAAGAGAATGTGAGAAAAACATTTGAAGATACTGGCCTGGGAAAAAACATGAGGAAGACCCTCCTCCCACCTCCAGCAATTGCAGCAGCACCAAAAATAAATAACTGGGATTTGATCAAGCTAAAAAGCTTTTGCAAGCCTTTAGAATGGGAGATTTTTGCATGTTATGAATCTGACAAAGGCCTGATAACTAGAATCTACAGAGAACTCAAAACAATAAGAAAAGTGCAAACAACCTTCTCTATAAGTAGGCAAGAGATTTAAACAGAAACTTCTCCGAGGATGATAGACAAATGACCAACAAACACATGAAATAATGATCGTCATTAATCATCAGAGAAATGCAAATCAAAACCACTCTAAGCTATCACCTAACCCCAGCAAGATTAGCCCACATCACTAAGTCCCCAAACAGCAGATGCTGGCATGGATGTGGAGAGAAGGGAACACTTCTACACTGCTGGTTGGATTGCAAACTCATATAGCCTTTTTGGAGAAAAGCATGCAGAATCCTCAAAGATCTAGAAGTAGACCTTCCATTTCCCTGCAATCCCATTACTAGGTATCTACCCAGAAGAAAAAAATCATTCAACCACAAAGACATTTGCAGTAGAATGTTTATTGCAGCTCAATTCATAATTGCCAAGTCGTGGAAGCAACCTAAGTGCCCATTAACCCATGAATGGATCAGCAAACTGTGGTATATGTATACCATGAAATATTATGCAGCCATTAAAAAAGATGGAGACTGCATCTTTTACATTTACCTGGATGGAGTTGAAATACATTCTTCTTAGTAAAGTATCACAAGAATGGAAAAATATCCAGTGTACTCCATACTAATATGAAATCAATATATAAACGATTATATGCTCATAATAACAAAGCACTAATACACTCCAGTTCAGTGGTAGAGGGAAGCAGGAGGGTGGGGAGGGGAGACATATATGGCAGGACATGTGGCAGAAGGAGGGAGGGCATGAGGCAGTATCTTACCTAATGTGCACATTGTGAGGGTGTTTGACATGCCCCCTGGGTGAGGGGCTCTTCTACAAATGGAACTTTACCCTGGAAGTGAGATCAATGTAACCTAAAAATTGTACCCTCATATTAATTTGAAAAAAAAGTTAAAAACTCAAAAAATAAAATAAAATATTATATGAAAAGAATTCTTTAGAAAAAATTGTCTGAAATATATATTATTAGCAGTTATTTGTTACTATTAATGATCATTAATTATCATCTATACTTGTAGCATATAAGATATAACATTTTAATAGAGATAAAACTTTCCATTGATTTATAAATGTGTACATTATAGCTTTACTGGCAGTTATAAAATTATATGCTTCGAGTCTATTAATATTGAAGAGATAGGAACTTTTAAATCTTTAATGATTTATAAAAACAACACAAATTATTTTTGAAATTTGTGTTTTGTCATGGTAGCAGAAATAATGTCTTAAATCATACCACAGTACCTTTACTATAATTTAGTTAATAACTGTATAACTTATAGAATAAAAGTAATGATTTCATTTCTTTAAGGCAGGTCTGAAATGGTTAAGATTCTAAATTAGAATAATGGTCATTATTAGAATAAGAAGAATTTTTTTTTTTAACATTGTTCTTAATTCTGTACATCATAGGAAAAAACTTACCTGGTAAAAACCCAAGATAGAAACTTAACTTTTTTAAACTTGATTTTTTAAAGTACATACATTCTCTGGGCTATGGATGTCCAACTTAATAGCATTCCAAACTTATGATTCTACTTACGGAGTTGGGATCCCCATTTATAATTAAATTATTAAATTAATAATTTGGGAACTAGTTTCTTCCATGCATGTAAACAAACCTGCATGGTATAAACAGTTTGTTGGTACAGCACCTTTACATTAGCAGCTAATCTCATTGTTTGTAAGTCGGTTACACACAGCATCACTTTCATCTTAACTTTATTTGGTGAGTCTGTGTATTTGATTTGGTGAGTCTGTGTTTACCCTTATGACTTTGTCTCTGACACAAAAGTCCACTGCAAGTCCAGGTGAGCCTGCAGCAAAGAGAAAAATGATTACATTGGAAACAAAAGTAGAAATAATTAAGTGTTCAGGGAAAGGCCAGATGCTTTCATTCTTTGGGAAAGCCTTATGCTTCAGTCACTCCATTATCAGAACAATTATAAAGGATAGTGAGAAAACAGAACACATGCATGGCAGTCTATTGAAGAAAACATCAATTATTACTAAGTAGTATAGTGAATTAATTATTGAAGTGGAAAAATTATTGATTTGTTTAGAAGATCAATATAAACATAGTATTTCTGTTAGCCTAGTATTGATGCAACATTAGGTGTTAACCTTTAATGTTCTTTTTTGAAATTTCTCCTAATTCCTATCTAAACTTTTTTTTTTTTTTTGCAGTTTTTGGCCAGGGCTGGGTTTGAACCCGCCACCTCTGGCATAAGGGACCGGCGCCCTACCCCTTTGAGCCACAGGCGCTGCCCTCCTATCTAAACTTTTTTTGAGTTTGTTTTTATGTTCTGTTTATTTGAATTTAAAGAAAGAGGACAACAGTTTCTGTAACTTATTACAATACAGGTATTATTATTACAGTATTACACTGTATTATTATTTTACATATTGGTCATGATAGTATTGTTGTTATTATTACCATATATTCCTTGTTCGTCAGGGATTTGAGTTACATACAAATCCAACCTAAAGACATTCTCAGAAATGTTATCTTGTCTGTAATCTCAGGACTACCTGTATATCAATAATTAGAATTAGCATAACAATATTAAATATTTAGAACACAGACACCGTTTAAATTTAAACAAAAAACAAAATCTGCCTAAATTCAGAATGGAATATGCTTTGTTAAAGTCTTCATTTCAGGGGAAGTGAAAAATTAACTGCATATCTCCTATTGAAAAAAATCAGTCAGATTTAAGTGTATTATGGCACCTAGAAGATTTAGAAGAAATACCTTTTTTGTTCAATGAAGAGCCTGTTCCATATTATGTTGAAAATTACCCTGAAGTTCTTATGCATATACTTGAAATCAGTGTTTTTAGATTATAAAAATCATGTAATTAAATGACCATGTTAGTGATTTCTTATTTACCGTTGATAAAACTAAATCTATATAATTTACTTGTAGCATTATCTACTATTACACTTACTATTAGGTAAATTGCTTACTACCTTCTAGGAATATACGACCAAAATTATGCATTGTTTTTTTTGTTTGTTTGTTTTGGGTTTTTTTGGGGTTTTTTTTGAGAGAGAGTTTTACAATGTCACCCTCAGTAGAGTGCCATGATGTCACAACTCACAGCAACCTCAAACTCTTGGGTTCAAGCAATTCTCCTGCCTCAGCCTCCCAAGCATCTGGAACTACAGGCGCCCGCCATAACACCTGGCTATTTTTGTTGTTGTTGCGGTTGTTGTTGTTTAGCTGGCCTGGGGTGGGTTCAAACCTGCTACCCTCGGTATACATGGCCAGTGCCATAACCACTGTGCTACGGGTGCCAAGCTCAAACTTTGCATTCTGACACAATCTTACTAGTTTATTAATTCTTACAAATTGATTAGATTCTACCTAGTATCATCATTGAGGTTTAGGATAGCCACAAACTGATTGAATACTAAAATTTTGGGTCTCTTCTCATAAGAAAATGTATCTAGGATATCCAAACTAATATGTCTTAAGTGGTTTTATAATAAAATTTATAGTAAAATATTTATTGAGTGTTCACTTAACAATTACAGATAGTATATTAAGTGCTTCACATGGGATTATCTCGCTTAATCTTCTCAATAATTCTATAGAGTACATACTGTTCTAATCCCTACTCTAAAGATTAGCAGGCTAGGAAACTTGCCAAAAATCAGAAGCAATAGTAGCTAGAAATCAAATCAAGCGTTCTCACTTCCACTTGATATCAGGGTAGAAATTTTGTCTTTTGTAATAATCTCTTCTGTGTAGTCTTCTTTGCTTTCTTTTCTTCTTCCCCCTCTTCCTGTCTCCCTTCTCAGAAAGTAGTACATATTTAGCATTTGTAAATTAAAAGAATTGGGGAAGTAAATGTCACTGACACAATAGCCACTTCTAATTTATTATAAACCTTTTAAAAGGCATGTTTTTTTTTTTTTTATAACTTTTCCCCCTTTGTCTTTAACAAATATACATATTGAGCCAGTGCTCAGTGGCTCACACCTGTAATCCCAGCACTCTGGGAGGCCAAGGCAGGTGGATTGCCTGAGCTCACAGGTTTGAGACCAGCCTGAGCCAGAGCACGACTTTGTCTTAAAAATAGCAGGGTATTGTTGCAAAAGCCTGTAGTCCCAGCTACTTGGGAAGCTGAGGCAAGAGAGTCACTTGAGCCCAGGAGTTTGTGCTTGCAGTGAGCTATTACGCTACAGCACTCAACTGAGGGTGACAAAGTGAGACTCTGTCTCACACACACATACACATATCCTTTATATATGTGGGTCATTGTCAAAGTTTTGAGATACACAAAACTCGAGAAATCTAAAATCTGGCTTGGTACCCATAGCTCAGTGGTTAGGACACCAGCCACATACACCGGGGCTGGTGGGCTCAAACCCAGCCCAGGTAAACAACAATGACGACAACAACAACAAAAATAGCCAGAGGTTGTGGCGGTCGCCTGTAGTTCCAGCTACTTGAGAGGCTGAGGCAAGAGAATCACTTAAGCCCAAGAGTTTGAGGTTGCTATGAGCTGTGAAGCCACGGCACTCTACCCAGGGCGACATAGTGAGATTCTATCTCAAAAAATAAATAAATAAATAAATAAAATCCACATGACAGAAATAAATAAAGCCCTCCCAGCAATACCAATAAGCCAAGCAAGCTGAAACTTGCATGGGTGAATCAGAAAGGACACTATCAACTATATTTTTGGAAATGAAATAATGGACCATAACACAATTTGTCTCAAAGCTTTCATAGTGACCCATGTATTAGTAAACTTCTTTCACTTATGTCCTAAAGCTATTTAAAATTTTTTAAATATTATCTTTAATTGGCTAGTATCTCAGATTTTAAATAGAATTTTACAACTATGTCACCAAAATGGTTCCCATTTGATTTTCTGTTTAAACAGTCACCTCCCAAAAGCTGCACATCTGTGTCAAAGCAGGAGTCTAGCAAAGGAAGTCGTAGGACTGCAGGACAATGTCATCTGCCTTTCAAGTCTCATCAACACTGTAATAGTTGGTCAGATGAGTCATTATCTATGACACAATCAGGTAAGACTAATAATGAGGAGTTTGTTTTCTTTCCACTATTTGAATTCCTCTTTGTCTAACCATGTGCTAATCTATTATCTTTTGTTGCATTCATAAAGGCTTTTTAAAATCAAATCATATACTTTTTTGTTTTCATTGATAATTATATCCTTAATTTCACAAAGTATGACAGACTATTATATTGTCATATATTAATAGAGGTTCTGGGTTTTGGGGCGGGGGAGGGGGGAGTGTTTGTTGGTTTTGGTTTCTTTTGAGATAGAATGTCACTCTGTCACCCAGGCTAGAATAGAGTGGCATGATCATAGCTAACAGCAACTTCAAACTACTGGGCGCAAGTAATCCTTCTCTCTCAGCCTCCCAAGTAGCTGAGATCACGGATACATGCCACCACACCTGGCTAATTTTTTCTATTTTTAGTAGAAATGGATTCTTGCTCTTGCTCAGACTTGTCTTGAACTCCTGAGTTTAAGCTATCCTCCTGCCTTGGCCTCCTGGAGTGCTGGGATTACAGGTGTGAGCCACTGCACCAAGCCAATGGACATTCATTCATCATATATTTGTTGAATATTTTTCTATATATCAGTCACTGCCTATATGTTTCCAAGTACATTGTTCTACTCTGTACTTCAACTTGTTAAGCACAAATTGTAACCATACTTTGCCCAGCAGGTCTCCCCTATTAGACTGTAAACTGAAGAGGAGGGTCAATGTTTTTCTCCATTGTAGCACCAGGAAATAGCAGGCACTTTACATTGCATGTGGTATTTTTTTTTAATGTTTTTTTTAAAAATTAATGATAACTGTGAGGAGAAATGATGGTATAAGTCTCAAGAGATGGTGACCCAAGTCTCAAAGGAGGAAAAGTAGAGAAGTGACGTACTGCAAAAGGCGGTGGGTAGTGTTGTCTGTTTTTCTTTCACCTCCATCCTGTTATAATCCCTGTAATAAATAGATTATGAAATATGAACAGCCTCTACTCCAAAAATCTTCAAGGGGTTTGACCCTGGGAAGCTTATGTAGACAGTACTTGGTTTATGTAGGATAGTGAAGAAGATTATTACTGTATTTAATGTTGCCATATTGAGAATATTGTTTTTGAGCTCATTTTAATTTCCTTTGAGTGAAGACATTTAGTAAAGGAAAAGTGAAAAATCTTCTTCTTTTGGTCTTTGATTCTGTGATTTTGTTTTCCATTTGTCAGATAATAGTAAATTATGGGATCTTCCCACACCCACATTTATAGATCCTCCTACATAATATTTCAAAGGATACATGTTCCATAATTTATTTAGCTATTTTTCTAGTGATGGTTATTTAGATTTTCTCAAGTTTTCCATAATTGCAAATAATACTGTAACAAATATATACTTACGCAGTCATGCATCACTTAACTCAGATACGTTCTGAGAAATTGTTGGTAGGCAATTTTGTCATTGTGCCAACGTTGTAGAGTGTAGCTACGTAAACCTAGACATCCTGCTACATAGCTAGGCTGTATGGAGTAGCCTAATGACCATTAGGCTTATAAACCTGTACAGTGTGTTACTATCCTGAATATGGTAGGCAGTTGTACCACAGTGCTAAATATATATGCTTTTGTAATCTTACAAGACCACTGTCATTATATGCAGTCTGTCACTGACTGAATTGTGTATAGCACATGACCATGTCTGTGTATATATATGAATGATATATATACATATATATCAAAAATTCTTGTTGAGTATTTCAGTAGGGAATAGATTCTTAGAAACAGAAATATTGGGCAAAGTCAGTTTGAAAATGTCTTCAACTTGTAGAATATTTTTATAGATTTGCGTTTATGTATTTTGGTGAAAAGTTACTGCCCATAGAATAACATGTCAGTAGACAAATTTGATAATTGCAAACATGGGTTCTTATCTTGGATCTCTTACTTACTAGTGACTTTATTCAGGTTTCTTTCCCATACTGGATTATCTTTTTTCATCTGCAGCAATGGAATAATGTCTTAACTTCCTTGCGTAAGTTATACACCAAAGGTTAATAACATTTTAAGATACTGCCACTCTATTCTAGCCTGGGTGACAGAGTGACATTCTGTCACAAAAGAAACCAAAACAAACAAACACACCACCCCCTAAAACCCAGAACCTCTATTAAAATATGACAATATAAATAACAGCAATTATCTTAGATATCATTTGTGGTAAATACTATGCAGTAATACTAGATTTAGGCAGATATATAGTGTATTTCCATTTACTTTCCTAGGCTTTTATTAGTTTCTAATTGCCTTTCATTTGTTTACCTTTGGTTTCGTTAGTACTTAAAAATATAAACATTTCCCAAGGTCTTTCATCTAAAAACTCCCAAGTTTTTTATCTACTGCTATTACATCTTCATAACCATAGATAGTAAAGATATGTTTTAATTAGAAAATCAACTGTTGGCATACAAGGTCATACAATTAAGTTCACAAACTCCTCTTAGAAAAAGTGCTACATACTTCATTGCTGAATGTCATCACTATGATCACTTTCAAAGTACTTCCCTTGGCCATCTGGTGACCATAGTGATAGTCAGCAATGAGGTATGTAGCACTTTTTCTAGGATAAGTTCTTGAACTTAATCGTCCAACCTCATATATAGTTTTTTAAATACTCATTTGGGGGGCAAAGTTGAAACTAAGTCTGTGGGAGTGTAGTAGTCTCCTACAAAATGTTGTGAAAGTAACATCTCAAGTTTCAGAGGCACATAAATCTTCTCAAGCCAAAGAATCCACAGTTTTACAGGATCCAAGGTTATGGGTTTATCCTTTTTGGAAAGACTATAGTTTTTATCTCAGGCTTTATCCCTGCTTCCAATTATTATCATCAGTTGAATCAGTATAAAGCCAGTACCCGGTGTTCAGAACTTTTTAACCCTAAAACCAATTGATTATTTTCTTCAAAATTAAAAGAAAGTATAAGGGAGATAACTCAGTTGTTCTCCTCCCATCACCTTTTTCAGTTTTAAACGAAAAAATATACTCAGCCTGCATGAGGCCGATTGTGTTAGTTCAGGCCTGTCATCTTGGCAGTCTTGGAGAGCACACCGGGAGGATTGCTTCAGTTCAGGAGTTTGAGACCAGCCTGAGCAAGAGTGAGACTCCCTCTCTACTAAAAATGGGAAAATTAGCCGGGTGTGGTGGCACGTACCTGTGGTCCCAGCTACTTGGGAGGCAAGGCAGGAGGATCACTTGAATCCAGGAGTTTGAAGATGCAGTTAGCTAGGGTCATGCCACTGCCCTCTATCCAGCACAACAGAGTAATGATACTGTGCCTCGAAATAAATAAATAAATGGCTGCATTAAAATGTTTGTGTTAATATTCCTACCACCATTTAATTATTTTTTAAATTATTTTTTACAACAATTTTATGTATTTATCATGTGCAACTTGATGTTTTGAAAATTGTATACACTATGCAATAGCTAATTACCTCATATAGTTATTGTAAGGTATTAGTAAGTGTGGTAAGGACACTTAAAACCTACTCTCCCAGCAATTTATAGGAATACAATACATTGTCATTAACTCTAGTCACCTTGTTGTATAATAGATCTCTTGAACTTATTCCTCCTGTCTAACTGAAATTTTGTATCCTTCTAACAATTCCCTAAACCCCCCAACTCCCAGCCCTTGCGAACCACCATTCTACTCACTGCTTTCATCAAGGTAACTTTTAGATTATGCATATGATTGAGATCATTTGCCTTTCTGTGTCTAGTTTATTTCACTTAACATAATGCCCTCCAAGTTTATCCATATTGTTGCAAGTGGTAGGATTTCCTTCTTTTGTAAGGCTGAATAATATTTCATTGTGTAATTATTGTGTGCATATGCTAAATACACACATACACATGCACCCCACATTTCTTTATCCATTCATCCATTGATGGACACTTAAGTTGATCCCCTATCTTTTTATATATATATATATACACACACACACATACATAGACTGTATATGTATATCATATGTATACATATGTATATGTATGTGTGTGTGTATTCTAAGCACTGAACTACATACTTTGCATACTTATTTAATCTTAACACCACTTACTTTATTTTATGAGAGTGTTGGGTTGGGCAAGGTAACTTGCAGCAATAATCCAACCATTTTGGGAGACCAAGGCAGGGGGATAGCTTGAGGCCAGGAGTTCAAGATCAGCCTGAGCAACTTAGCCAGACCTCATCTCTACAAGAAAGAAAAATAGAAAAATTAGCCAGGCATGGTGTCGTGCACCAGTAGTCCCAGCTACTTGGGAGGCTGAAGCAGGAGGATCTCTTGAGCCTAAGAGTTTGAGCTTGCAATGAGTATGACTGTGCCACTGCACGCCGGCATGGGCAACATGTCTCAAAAAAAAAAAAGAAAACTAAGTGTTGATTAATAAATAGTGAGCTTTGCCCATGCTAAGGTCTTACTTAGTATGATGCTAGTACTGGTATACTAAGATGGGTGTAACTTTCCTAGTACATCTTAATTCAGTGTGATAGAAGTAAAAGAGATTCATATCATTATTTCTTTTTAGTTTGCCTCAACACCCAATGAAGATTTCATCATTTCTAATCCAGATGTTTGTACCACACTATTAAAAAAAGACTATAATGTGTTTGCATTTAAATAAATTCCAAACCTAGTTCTTTTGCAATTTAATCGGAAGTACCTGATAAAAACCTGACTTATGATATAATGTCGCCGTGTACATCTGATTTCTATACAATCATGTTTCTGTTATAAGGTTTTTAAATGTTCCATACATTAGCACATGGAAATGACACCACTGTGTGGTTCTAGGCAGTGTAAGGAATAGTAATTTCTATGCAATGTAATTTCTGTGTGTAGTGAAATAAATAGTATCTTTAAATAATACCTGTTTATTTTCATAGCATATATCTGACAATACAATGAAGTATCTTTTTCATAATGTTGCTACAACTAAATATCTTGTCTGTATGTGAACTACTGGGAAGAAAATAAATTTAATGAACTTCATTTTATTTATACTAAACATTTTAAGAGCTTTCAAAGAAAGATTGCAGTAGAATATATTTCTTTTTTATTTCCTTTTTTTTTGGGGGGGGGGAGACAGAGTCTCACTTTGTCACCCTCTCTAGAGTGCTATGGAGTCGCAATTCACAGCAACCTCCAACTCTTGGGCTCAAGTGATTCTCTTGCCTCAACCTCCCAAGTACCTGGGACTACAGGTGCCCATTACAACACCTGGCTTTTTTTTAGAGATGGGGTCTTGCTCTTGGCTCAAGCTGGTCTTGAACCTGTGGAGCTCAGGCAATCCACCTGCCTCAGCCTCCCAGGGTGCTAGGATTACAGATTTGAGCCATTGTGCCTGGCCCTAATTTCCCTCTTTTTAATGCAGTATTAAATCATTAGTTAATGACTCACAGTAATTTGAAAAAGTAACATTCTAGTTTGATTTTAATATGACTTAAAAACTATTAAGCTATATATTAATAACTAAGGGGAAAGATAACAACTTCCAACTACTTATCTTACCAAGATGACATACCTTGAAATTTATTTATAATTTCAAATAGTACAAGTAGAAAATGAAAATAACTCCCAATTCACGGTGGTTCACACCTGCAATCCTACCACTTTGGAAGGGTGAGGCAGGATTGCTTGAGATCAGCCTGAGCAAGAATGAGACCCTGTCTCTACAAAATGTAGAAAAATTAGTTGGGTACAATCTGTAGTCCCAACTACTTGGGAGGCAGAAGCCAGGAGGGTTGCTTGAGCTCAGGAATTTGAGGTTACAGTGAACTATGATAATGCTACTGCACTCTACGTGGGGCAACAGAACAAGATCCTGTCTCCAAAAAAAGTGAAAAGAAAAAAAAATAATAAAGTGGAATTTTTGGGAAAGTAGGGTTACAGTTGACCATAAATTTTTTTCAGCAGCTCAAATTTCTTGATCTTAATTATTATATTGACTTTATTTAAATTGAGTGTTATATTGCAGCTTTTCATTAATAGTTACTGGGTTAACTATTCTTAAGTTAAAATTAAGTTAAATATTCTGTATCTCTTTCAGAAACTACGTCTGACCAGAGTGACATTGAAGGTAGGATCAGAGCTCTGAAGGATGAGCTACGGAAAAGGAAATCAGTTGTGGACCAGTTGAAAAAGGAACAGAAAAAAAGACAAAAGGAAAGACTGAAAGCCCAAGAAGCCAGTCTGATCAAACAGTTAGAGGTTAGACATAGGAAGAAAGGGGGTTAATATCCAGGTTAATGTATATGTGAAGCCTAAAATATTTTTAATGTTGTTAATAAAGTAATGAATTAGGATTTTTCATTAGTAGTGTGGTGCCACATTTTATCCTAACTCTTAAAAAACAATCTGAGGATTTCTAAGCAAATTCTTCCTTAAGTCATTAAACTAAATATCAAATTTAAATACTAAAATAAATATTGAAATTGATCAGGCACAGTGGCTTGTGCCTATAGTCCAGCTACTCAGAAGGCTAAGGCAGGAGGATCATTTCAGCCCTAGAAGTTTGAGACTGCAGTGTTCTATGAATAGCCACTATATTCCAGTATAATAATATACTTATTGTATTTAATAAGTAAATATAAAATAAAATATTAAAATAAGTTTTCTAAGTAAGAAAGACAAGGTCTAGAAAAGAAAGATTGGTATCTGTGCCCCCACTTAAGCAGAGTACCTGAATTGTTTGATAAGTAATTCTAGATTCTTTTGGATCTTTTACTGCTTTCTTTTTCTTTTTTATTTGCAGAATTGTGTTTCAGGCCATACAGCTTATTAGTAGAACACTTTGTACTACTTGAATGGTTCCTAAATCATATCTCTAAACTTGACTTTTCTCCTAAGCTCTAAGCAGCCTTCCTGATTCTGTTCCAGGCAGAAAACGTGGTTTTGGTATCTTTCTTATTCTGTTTTCTGCTGTCCATTTAGTCACCAGTTCCCACAGAGTCTTTTATAAAGTTTCTTGCTTGTCCTTTCCATTTCTAGTGCCACTGGGCTAGTTGGGGCTCTTATGACCTCGTGTCTCTATTGTATGCATAGTCTCTTAGATGTTCTGCCTCAGGCTGCTTCTCTATTATACATACCGTATATACTCGAGTATAAGCCGAGTTTTTTCCAGCACAAAATTTGTGCCAAAAAACCCGAACTCGGCACAAATTTTGTGCCGGAAAAAACTCGGCTTATACTCGAATATATACAGTATTCCACCAGCCTAGGGTTCCCCAAACACCACATTTGTTACAGAATTGGACTAAATCCCCTATTTATCACAAAAATTATTTCTTGTGTTATCATCATCAGAAAAGCTCAGTTTCCACCTGACCATTTCCAGTAATAGGAAATTTCATATTTTCACAGTAGTTGGTTTTACTGTTAGCTTGTAGGTTGTTTCATTTAGCCAAAATTTCCGCTCTTATTAAATTCTACCCATTGATCCTTGTACTATACCACCAACACATGCTCTTCCTACATTCATTAATTTAATCATCAAATATTCAAATATCTATATAAATGCCAGGAACACAGCTAATTACATATATCTTTTATGAAATTCTCATACCATCAAGGTGTGGGTGTTATTGTTCCTGTTTTACAGGTAAGGAAACTGAGTTTCAGTGAGATTAATGATTTTATCCAGGGATTCACAGCTTGCAAGTGTTAAAGCTAGGATTTTAATCTAGTTCTAATTTCCAAATTCTGTGCCCATATCATTGTACTTATCTTCCACACAGAAAATAAGCCTGTTAACAGATCTGGAGAAAATAAAACATTTAAACAGGTACATGATACAGACATGGACCAGAGATTGTAACTTTCGCAGATGTTTAGAAGTAGGGAAAATGATGAAAATACAATGACCGTACTGGGTAGTTCATGTTGAAAAGTAGTGGGAAACAAAATTTAAAAATAAAGATCATATTTAGGACCTTATAAATCAGACTGTTGTGTTTTTACTTCATCTTACAGGTCAAGTAATGAGGAGCTATTGAGGTAGAGTATTATTGCAAATAAAGTACTATTGGAGTCAATAGCTTTAATAGTTATATTAGTCAGAAAGGAGATTTCTTGGCTGAGTGCAGTGGCTCGCGCCTGTAATCTCAGAACTCTGGGAGGCCGAGGTGGGTGGATGCTTGAGCTTAGGAGTTCTAGACCAGCCTGAGCAAGAGTGAGATCCCGTCTCTACTAAAATGAAAAAACTGAGGTTATGACACCACAGCACTCTACATAGGGTGACAAAGTGAGGCTCTGTCTCAAAAAAAACAAAGAAAATTCTGTATTTAAGTTTTGAAATTATAGTATATGATAGAGAAATACGTAATACCTAGCAGTTTAATTAAAAATCTATTGGATTTTATTTGATAACAGATTTAGTAAGTGGACCACACTCACTTAAGTATGGTTTCAGATATGAGTAGTTGTAGTCCTCATATATATGTGTGTGTGTGTGTGCGTGTGTGTGTGTGTGTGTGTGTGTGTGTGTGTGTATACACACATATCTAGTGAGCCGGACCATCTAGCTGTAGTATATGTTTATTATCAGGAGTTACCTTATCAAAACATTGAGAATTCAGATGAAGGTAACATGGCTGACAGTTGTGAAAATAGGGATTTTAGCCCAGATTTTAGGGCTCTGTAACAGCGGACAACTCATTTGTCCATCTGTTTATTTGTTCTATAAATTTTCACCTTGACGGCCTATTTTGGACCAGGCATGTGAATAGGTATTGGATATAAACGGTGTTAAAACAGCCCTAGTCTTAAGTAGTGAGAGTTGTAAAAGTAGGGGTTTTAGCTCAGAAAACTAAGAAGAGAGATGTAATAGGGGCCTCCCCTTAGAATTCATACAAATTAATATTATAAATTAGTAAAGTTTTGTTTACAGAATAGGTAATAACCAGGAAACATTTTTTTGTAATTCTGAACTGTCATACTCACAGCCATATATTTCCTTCCCTTTTTAGAATGTGTATCCCTAGGTACTTATCCCTTAAGAAGTTTGCTACCATTGAAACTCATAGCAGAATGGCTAAATCTCAAAAATACCATGAAAGTAATAGCATACCCTTTAGAAAGCAATAATTTAATTAGTTTTTTAATATGGTGGGATATGAGTTATTGCTTCTTGGTATTAAACTTCCATAGATCTAGATTGTCATTTCTTAATTGATATTAGGATTACAGTTATATATCTTGCTTATCTAAAGACTATTTTGAGAAGAATAGTAACTGTTTACTGGGAAACAGGGAAGGAGATTTTTATATTACAACTTCTTTATTGCTTAAGTATTTCACCATAAAATATTTTCTAATTTAAAATCATTTTTAAAGACTCTGCCTAGTGACCCTTCTCATTTTTCTGAACTTAGTCCTATGATGAATTCATTAAGAAAACTGAAGCCGAGCTTAGCGGGGATTTGGAAACATCACCAACAGCCAAGCCTCAAATTAAAACATTCTCTTCAGCTTCTGAAAAACCCAAGATCAAGTCCCTTCCACTGCACAGGTAGAAATTTTTGATAACTTACCTACAGTGTGCCTTGTTTGAAAAGAGAATAAAGAAATATTTTTAGTAGAAGTTATCTTTAAATAACTGTGAAATTGTAGAAATAAAAATATTGTTTTATATTTTTGATTTCACCAAAGTAAAGTGTTATGTATTACAAATACATATTAAATTTATAGTAAGGTACAGATTTTAAAATACACTTTTAATTCTGCAATCTTGTGGATGCGATAAAAATTGTACGTTCTGACATTGTTAGTAGTAGCATCAACAAGTTTGTGTATAGTCCAGGGTGTCCAAATTTTTTTTTTTCTGCTGCACTTTGGAAGAAGAGTTGTCTTGACCCCCACATTAAAAATACAAACACTAACAAAAGCTGATGAACAAGTAAAAGATCTGTGCATAATTTTTGCAATATCTGACACCACAGATAAGCAAAACTGGCTTCAAATAATACAGGCCAGGTTGAGCAGCCCTGATACACCTTTTGAAAAAGAATTTGGTAGTGTTTCAGAAGTGAAAAACGATCTGCAACCTTTGATCCAGTAATCCCACTTCTAAAAAGTTAGCTTGAGAAAATATGGGATACGCAAATCTCTAGTTGCATAAATATGTATATGAGAATAGTCTTTGTATTTATAAGACATCAGAAGCACTTTTTACATCCAAAAATGGTTGAATGGCTTAGTAGATTACAGTTCTATTTGGGCAACAGAATATTGAGCAGACCATAAGCAAACACAGAAGAGACTAAGTAGCAACATAAGAATATATAATAGAATAGACGTAAAATATACAAAAGCAAAATATGAAACACTTCCTGAGAAGAAAAAAGAAGTAGGTGTCTAAGAGTGTCTGCATTTTGTTAGTAATTATTATAATAAAATGTTTCTTTCTGCTTTTCACTTTAGATCTGAAACAACAAAGAATTGGAAATCTCTAGCAGACTCAGAACGTTCCAGAGGATCCCTTGAGTCTATTGCTGAACATGTTGGTATGTAACTAGAAAAAATAATTAAGTTGAGTCTTCATAGTCTAAGTATTTGTACAAAGGCCTACAAAATTCTACCTCTACAGCTTTTTTACTAAAAAGTTAATTTCTTAAATAGATTATTTGACATTTTAAGTACTTTTATATTTTATTTTGTTTTTTTATTTTGTTTATTGTTTTTTATTTTTTTTTTTA
Source organism: Loris lydekkerianus (assembly GCA_963574355.1). NCBI lineage: Eukaryota > Metazoa > Chordata > Mammalia > Primates > Lorisidae > Loris > Loris lydekkerianus. The sequence goes on from CAUYPK010030202.1 coordinate 63,953, forward strand.
CTTTTATATTTTAAAATGATTTATTGGTTATACATAAGTTATCTGAATCAGTTTTTAATTGTCTAGAATTTTATGGTAACAACCAAAGCATGAAGATTAAATGGCTAAGTATATTATCAACATCTATAAATTCCCACTTAATCAGATTTTTTATCTGATGATGTATAATTTCAGTGTACATTAACACTTAGGGTAAATGATTATATACTTTTTTATAAATTTAATCAAAGAAAAGTAAGAATTATTGAAAATAAAATGTAATTCAGTGAGGAATCGAAACTGTTGAGGCATGAAAAAGACTGCCTAGAATCAATGACAAAGTAGAAGTTTGAATGTAAGACTTAATTCCTGGTTTATTAGCTCACTGTATCATACTTTCCTCTTATTTTGCAAAATTAGTTGATCTTTTTCCTTTTTTTTTTTTTTTTTTTTTTTTTTTTTACATTTAAGAGCTTAGTTTAAGGTCCCAGGTATAAAAGTATTATTTGTTCCTCCCTCACTGGTTTCCTGTTTAAAGGATGTGTATACTACGTGTCATACAATTCAGTTTTTGTATGATTTGAGAATGATCAATCATGTAAAGCAGTGGTTCCACAAACTGAAATCCATTTTTCTTCATTTTATAAATTAAGATAGCACTTACGAAAATATTCTAAACTTCAAATTGTTTAGGATTTTAAATGTTCTGTTTATTATTAGTATAATACATATTTTTAAAAGAAAAACTTACTTTATATGGTAAGCAAAACAAGTCGTATTTATTGACCAGAGTTTTTCTTTACTAAAATTAGTCTTCAATTTAAACTTGTAAGTCCACAAAACTGAAAGATTGTGATTAAATCATTTTGATGTGGTGATTTTTTTTTTTTTTTCTTTAAGATGCTTCATTGTCAGGTTCTGAGAAATCACTATCAGAAAGATCTTTACCTGCATATGCAAAGAGAGTGATTGAATGGGACAGTCGAACAGAAGATTTTCAGACACCTTCTCTAACTGTCAGATCATCCAGGAAAACCAGGGCAGAATCTGGAGATTCTCTAGAAAATGTACTTTCATTAACTCTTCTCAAAGAATTAAATGTCCCAAATAGAATTCTTGAGGTTTCACATGCCAAGGTTGAAGAATCTAGTAGAAAATCAGAAATACAAGAAGTAGAAAATATAAAATTGGAGGAGAATGAGATTGAAGATGCCTGTTCTAAACAAAGGAAAGCTGATGTCTCACTGAAACTAGAACTGGTAGATTCAGCTGAAATTCTTTCAAGGAAAGATCTTCCCTTAGATTCTGTAAATGTTCAGAAAGACTTAGTTAGATTAGCCATTGAAAGTCTTCATAAAAAAGAGGAAATGTTGGAAGAGAGACCATCAGATCAAGGTACAGATCATAGTCCAAACATCCAATCAGGAAAAGACTTTCATGAACAAAAGAACAAAAAAGAAAGGGACTTATCTTGGTCAGAACATCTTTTTGTTCCTAAAGAGATTTCATACTCTGAAGATTTCGAAGTATCTTCTTTCAAGAAAGAAATTTCAGCTGAACTAGACAAAGATGATTTTGACATGTCATCTTTGTTGTCACTCAGGAAAGACTCTCAGTCTTGCAGAGATAAGTCACAGCCAACAAAGAGCTCTAGAAGTAGAGCCACCAGCTTTGGTAGTGATGATGAAATCAGTGAGTGCCTCAGTGAGAAAAGCCTTTCTAGTCATAGCAAGGTCCACTCTGAAAGGCTGTTAGAACTCAAGTCCCCTACAGAGCTTATGAAAAGCAAGGAGCGCAGTGATGTGGAGCATGAACAAGGAATTACTGAATCCCCTTCATTGCAGTCAGTTTGTGCGGCAGATGAGTTACTTGATTTTCACATTGGTGATAGGGTGTTGATTGGCAATGTTCAGCCAGGAACTCTTCGATTTAAAGGTGAGACTAGTTTTGCTAAAGGATTTTGGGCTGGAGTGGAGTTGGATAAACCTGAAGGAAATAACAATGGAACGTATGATGGCATTATATATTTTGAGTGCAAAAAAAAGCATGGCATTTTTGCTCCTCCTCAAAAAATATCTCACATTCCGGAAAACTTTGATGACTATATAGAAATAAATGAAGATGAAAACTGTTACTCAGATGAACAATATCAATACTATAATCAAGAGCAAAAAGAAACAGAGGGTCCAAAAGATATTAAAAAAGATGCAATTGAATATTTTTATGAAAAATCTCTACCTAGTAAACATGATATACAAGCCTCAGTTGATACAGATAGAAGCCTTAAAATAGAAACAGACAATATCCAGGACATCTCTGGGGTACTGGAACCCCATGTTCACCAGCAATCTTCAGTGAATTCACCGATTTCTTCAAAGGAAAACAAAGACTTTGTTTCTGATGCCACTGAACAGGTTTCTATAGCTGTGGAAGACAATAGTTTAGATGATACCTTTTCTGAAGAATTAAAGAGGCAACAGCAATTCACAGAAAAGAAAGAGCACCTATATTCAGAAGTTTCAGAGAAGCTTTCTACCCCACTGCTGGACCTTTTATCAAGAGAAAAAAGACAATTAGAAGCCCAACAGAAGTCATCACTAACAGAAGAAAAAAAGTCAAAGCAACAGCTGGAAACAGTCAGCTTACTGACAGACAACTTACTAAAAGTCTTTGTGAAGGACACGGTCAGTCAGCTACAACAAATCAGAAAAGCTAGGAATGAGAAAATCCAGCTTAGCAATCAGGAGCTTCTTGATGATGAGCAAAAGAAAGTACCACCCCAAGACCTATCCCAAAATCTTGAGAAACAGTCACCAAGTATTCAAAGTTGCTTCTTACGGTCTGAATTAGAAGATGAAAAAGAAGAGATTTCCTCTCCAGATATGTGTCCCAGACCTGTAAGTTTTTGTCTAGAAAATGTGTCAGTTTACCTTGCCTGTGTAGTGCATTTTCATTCTGTGGCTCCTATTAAGGTGGTTGTTTTTTTTCCTGGCATGTTCTTTATTAGAGAAAGATCACTACACTAGTTTTTAAAGGCCTTGAAGCTGTTTTTCTGTCTGAAGTGTAGTTGTCCTCTATTATGTCATGAATAGTCACTATAGAGTTGTCACAAACACTAGCAAGTTTATGGTAACTGCAACATCCATTTAAACTTCTGGGTTGACAACCCTGGCTTACTGTCCACATTTTAGACCCCCTTCCAGATTCTTTGAACAGATTATTCCATGGAGCTTTCCAGAGGTCCATATCTAGTTTTTTTCTTGCCTTTGTACTTATTTGTTCACGTATCTACTAAGTCATTGTTGCCCTGCAGAGATTACCAGTTGTGATGTTGTTTCTGGTAATATTGAAATGTATGTACTATGACATATACTCAGACTTTCAGCTTGGTTAGCTGGCCCATGGGCAACCGCACAAAAAGTAATGATTTTGAGTAACTTGAGCCAGATAATCACCAAAGGTGAGAAATTTTATATCCCATTTCCATATCCCAAAGACAGTCCTTTAGAAACAGAATAATGATAATACAAAAAGCAAAAAAAAAAAAAAAAGCAAACAAAAAAAAAAAACAACTAGTCAATAAACACATAGAAATTCACTCATAAGGCTTATACAAGCAGAATTGCGGGAACAGGATAATTTTTCTTTAATTGTTCTTTAGCAGCCACCATATTGTTTTTATTTTGCTTATTTATAGAGAAATATTAAATATATAAATAATACATTTACTTTGTATTTAAAAGAAAAACATGTTAAGTGTTCTGAGGTCACTAAATGGTGCTTTATTTTGAATGGTTCCATTTTTATAGGAGAGCCCAGTATTTGGTGCCAGTGGGCAGGAAGAACTTGCTAAGAGACTTGCTGAACTTGAGCTCAGCCGGGAATTTCTGAGTGCATTAGGAGATGATCAAGACTGGTTTGATGAAGACTTTGGTTTGAGCTCTTCTCACAAAATCCAAAAAAATAAGGCAGAAGAAACGATTGTACCTCTAATGGCCGAACCTAAAAGAATATCCCAGCAGCCATGTGAAACATTACTGGCAGTCCCACATACTGCAGAGGAAGTAGAGACTCTTGTATATAATGCAGCAGAAGAACTTTGGAAATGGAAAGAATTAGGCCATGATCTTCATAGCATCAGTATTCCTACAAAACTGCTTGGCTGTGCCAATAAAGGTCTAGATCTAGAAAGTACTAGTAAAAGGGTCTATAGACAGGTACGTAATATGGAAGGATAATTTTGATTTTTAAACTCATTGTCTGAAATTTGGATTCTTAGCCATTTTGTTTTGTTTTTCTCTATCAAGGCGGTTTTTGATTTAACAAAAGAGATTTTTGAGGAAATATTTGCTGAGGATCCCAACTTAAATCAACCTGTGTGGATGAAGCCATGTAGAATCAACTCTACTTACTTCCGACGAGTAAAAAATCCAAATAACCTTGATGAAATTCAGGTGAACGGCAAACTACTTAGTAGCTTCTGTTTTGATTTTTTGAACTTTGTGTTCATTTACACAGATCTATAAATGTTGTAAAAGCAAGTATTCTTCTATATTATTCACCTTTATGTTCTCAGGACCTGTCCTGTAGTGGGTATTCAGTAAGTATTTGTTGATTCACTAAATCCGTGAACAACAAAGAGATGGGAATAAAAGGGAACCCCTTTCCAAAAAAAAAAAGACTTTTATCAGTCATATCCTATATTATGTATGATTTATAATATTTACAAAAACTTAGGAAAACCCAGAGAGATAAATTATGGCAACTCATAGGAGTTTCAGGTATCTTTTGAATATAGAAGTATGTATAAATATTCTAGACTAGTTCTAGACAAGGTACACATGAAAACATCATCTCAACATGCCAGTTCTGGACATATAGGTATTACCTTTCCATCTTTGACTTTAGAAGTTTCAAATGGGTAATTTGTTTTTGAGATATGTAGAATAGTACATAAAATATATGAAAATATTTATTTTGTTATCTAAGTAACCTTTGTCCAGAAGCTACAAGGACTGCAGAGTTTAAAGTCACATTGGTGGCAATCTGTTAGTCACAGTTTTCTTTAATTCAGCAAATGTTGTATTTCCAAAGGAGTGATTCTCGAACATTGATATGAGTATGAATCATCTGGGGATCTTGTTAAAATGGAGAGTTCTTATTTAGTAGGTTTGGAGTAGGACCTGACATTCTGTATTTCTAAAAAGCTGACAGGTGATATAATGCTGCTGGTCCCAAGACTGCTGTGAGAAAAGCTTTACAATTGTGTTTTCCAAACTTATATGATCACCAAAAACCTTTAAAAATATTTTATATCTCCAGAATACCAACAGATATTTATGAGATATAATTTATTTTTACTTCAGAAATCAGTAAACCATGCCCGCTGGGCCAAATCAAGCCCACTATCAGTTTTTACAGATAAAATGTTTTGGACCACAGCCACACCCATTTGATTATACATATCTATGGCTGCTTTCCTACTATAGTCGTGGAATTAAATAATTGTGGCAAAGACCACGTGGCCCACAAAGCCTCTAAAATATTTACAATCTGACTCTTCACAGAAAAAGTTTCCATTCCCTGGCTTAGTTTAAAGTAGGTAGCTTTTTTAAAACACACTTGTATATTCTATTCTTCCACCCTTTCACTGACAAATGGGTATAGGTGGGGAGTAGTGAAGTTCAAGAGTACATTGGTACTTTGAGAATCTTCTCAAGTGATTCTGATTCATAAATGTGTCTCTTCCCCCATTAAGAACATTACTTTTTAGCTTAGCGCCTGTGGCTCAAGCGGCTAAGGCGGCAGCCACATATGCTTGAGCTGGCAGGTTCAAATCCAACCCAGGCCCGCCAAACAACGACAGCTGCAACCAAAAAAAAAAAAAAAAAAAAAAAAAGCTGGGCTTTGTGGCGGGCAGTTGTAGTCCCAGCTACTTGGGAGGCGGAGGCAAGAGAATCGCTTGAGCCCAGGAGTTGGAGGTTGCTGTGAGTTGTGATGCCACGGCACTCTACCCAGGGCGACAGCTTGAGGCTCTGTCTCAAAAAAAAGAATATTGCTTTTAATAAAACAACCATAAAAAGTAATAAAATATTTGTTAATAATAAAATACAAGTTAAAATAAGACAAGATGCATAGTGTACCATCAGTTGTCATACTTCACGCATCAGCAAAGGAGATAATACAGGCTGCCCACTGCTTTAATGTCGAAATAGCATTCTGTAAGGGCTTTTTAAAAGGTGATAGTGCTAATCTTATTGACAGTAAAATTATCATGCTTCTTCTAGTGAGGTATAGATTAATGTTTTTTTAATTTAGCATTTTTGAATCTTGGTGCTTTGAACTATCCTTTTCTCACATGGCACTATTCCCAAAAATTTCTTTGGAATTTTTCAGATTTAGATATTTATTTTGTTTTCTTTACTAGTTTTGCCAGCATGAAGTTAGTCATGAGAAAAGGGATCTCAAAAGTGGTTTTTCTCTACAGATTAATCAGTAGATTTTACTTTTGTATATGTGTAAAAACAAAAATTCTTTAAGTGAATAAAGTCTTGAGCATTTGGAATGCTTTTCTCTTCAAATTGTTAAGCAGAACCATTAAAATGGAAACAATTTTGTATGATCTTCTCTATAAATATAAGTATAAATCCTTTGTTGTTGGTATATTCCTAGCATAAATCTGTTTACAGCATTGTAAACACATAAATCTCGGGAACTTTGTTGTGTTTTACTTTTCCTCTTATTTCCGTAGAACTTCATCGCAACTGAAGTGCTCAAGTTGTTCAGTCTTAAAAAGGAGGCAAACCACAAAACAGATTGGCAGAAAATGATGAAATTTGGAAGAAAGAAAAGAGACCGAGTTGATCATATCCTGGTCAGTATGTACAAAGTATTTTTATTTTGACCATATCTTCCAAAGTCAAAATATAGTTCAATTATAAGAGGAAAATGGATATAATTAATCTTGAGTCTATGATACTAAATTCTTAAACCCTTCATTAGCTTCATTTCTACTTCTCAGTTTTATAAATTGCTTTTTTTTTTTTTCTGGAGACAGTCTCAAGCTATCGCCCTGGGTAAAGTACCGTGGCGTCACCAGCTCACAGCAACCTCCAACTCTTAGGCTTAAGCAATTCTTTTGCCTCAGTCTCTCAAGAAGCTGAGACTACAGGCGTCCACCACAACACCTGACTCTGACTCTTTTTTTCTAACTCTTCTTTGGTTTGCTTTCCTCTCCCTTATCTTCACAATCAGAATCAGCTTTGTGCTTGCCTCCCTCTGATTTATCTATTTCATGTGCTGTTTTCTACAACTGCAGAGACTTAGCAATGAGGTCAGGGTAATCCCTGACCTAATTTTTTGTCGTCGTTGCAGTTGTCATTGTTGTTTTAGCTGGCCCGGGCCAGGCTTGAACCTGCCAGCCTTGGTGTATGTGGCCAGCACCCTACCCAATGAGCTACTGGCACCGCCTATAGATTGCTTTTGTTTGTGTTCAATAGAAGTTCCAGAATATTTAACTTGATAGACAGTATTTTGTGGAGAACTTGAGAAATAAAAACTTGAGTGATGGCAGCACCCATAGCTCAGTGGATAGGCGGCCGGCCACATACACCCAGGCTGACAGGTTCGAACCCAGCCCGAGCCAGCTAACCAACAATAACAACCGCAGCAAAAAAACAGCCGGGCATTGTGGCAGGCACCTGTAGTCCCAGCTTCTTGGGAAGCTGAGGCAAGGGAATTACTTAAGCCTAAGAATTTGAAGTTGCTATCAGCTAAGATGCTACGGCATTCTACTGCGGGCTAACCAAGTAAGACAGTGTCTCAAAAAAAAAGGGCCAGGCAAAGTGACTCACTCCTGTAATCCTTGCACTCTAGGAGGCCAAGGTGGGTAGATTGCTTGAGCTCATGAGTTCAAGACCAGCCTGAACAAAAAGCAAGACCCCATCTCTACTAAAAAAATAGAAAAACAGGCAAGAGGATTGCTTGAGCCCAAGAGTTGGAGGTGGCTGTAAGCTATGATACCAAGGCACTCTACCCATGGCACTCTACCCAGGGCGACAGCTTTTGAGACTCTGTCTCCAAAAAAAAAAAAAATTTTTTTTTTTTTTTTTTTTTTTTAAAGCAAAATTTTACGGTTGTGAATTAAAAAGAGACCAGGGTCAACCCAGCACTTTGGGAGGCCAACATATTCAAGACCAGCTTGAGCAGCATAGTAAGATCCCATCTCTAGCAAGAGGACCGTTGGGTGGGGCCTGCGGTACACCGCATAACGGAGGAGCTCCACTGCGGCCACCCGACTGTTTCCTGAGCGCCACTCTCGCAGCTGGCCTGATGCTAGTAGTGTGGCACCAATTCCTCTCTGGTTTTTGGATGCTGCTCCGAGCAGCATCGCCCTATAACACCAGAAAGCTGGCGGGCACTATGGGGAAGAAACAAAACAAGAAGAAAGTGGAGGAGGTGCTAGAAAAGGAGGAAGAGGAATATGTGGTGGAAAAAGTTCTTGACCGTCGAGTGGTAAAGGGCAAAGTGGAGGACCCTCTTGAAGTGGAAGGGTTTCTCAGATGAAGACAACACATGGGAGCCAGAAGAGAATCTGGATTGCCCTGATCTCATTGCTGAGTCTCTGCAGTTGTAGAAAACAGCACATGAGACAGATAAATAAGAGGGAGGCAAGCACAAAGCTGATTCTGATTCTGAAGATAAGGGAGAGGAAAGCAAACCAAAGAGGAGTCAGAAAAGCCGCGAGGCTTTTCCCGGGGTTTGGAGCCAGAGTGGATTATTGGAGCCACAGACTCTAGTGGAGAGCTCATGTTCCTGATGAAATGGAAAAACTCTGATGAGGCTAACCTGGTCCCTGCCAAGGAAGCCAATGTCAAGTGCCCGCAGGTTGTCATATCCTTCTATGAGGAAAGACTGACGTGGCATTCCTACACCTCAGAGGATGACAACAAGAATTAACTTTTCTGAAGTACCAGCCCCTGTCACATCTGACTGTGGGTTTCAAGTGGGGTGGGAAGGAATTTTACTTGTCTTGATACCATAGAGGTGGCTTGAGAAGATGTCCTTTGAAGAGCCAGTATAGTTTCTGTGTCCTGCAGCAGCCCAAAGTGCTTTAAAGCCCTTCAAGCTGTACAGTTTGCACACCCATCCCAGTGGAGGGGAAGGGGGAAAGTGTTTCGAGGCAGCCCATTCTGCACTTTGCTGAGAAAAACAAAAGGCCTTCTGTGAAGGACAAAACTTGCAGAATTGGGTGTGTGGGAGAGCAGAAACTGTAGAACTTCAAAGAGCATCTCCACAACCCACAGTCTTCTTCCCAATAGTGTTAATTCTGCATTTTTACAGTGGAGCATGTGTGTAGTTTTTGGCTATTACTGGTGTATTATTTGGGGTGGGAGGGATAGGGTAGAAAAGAAGGAAAATAAGTAGGATCATTTTGGTTAAAATTTGGGGCCTGATTGGGGAAATGGTGAAATAATGGAAAAAAACAGACAACTAATGATTTGCTTCTATGTCCATAATATTTTACCTTTTCAAAAAAATGTCATTGGCACCGTAAATGAGGACTGTGAGAGACTGTTTAAGAGCTGTGGATGCCTGAAACCTATCAGCCAAGGTGTTCCTTGCTGAGCTTATTGCTATTCCCCACAAAGAACTAAGCCAGCTTGCAAGTTACCAAAGCTGCCATTTTGGAGATAGAAACTGATTGAGAAAAGTCTTTCATTGGAGAATATCCATGAGGAGATCATTCTGTCTTTGAGGTGCTAATTCCTGAAATTAAACAAGATAACCCTTTTCCAGTTACGAAGTTATAAATACCAACTTGTTCATCCAGGCTACTGGCTGAAGTATTGGGGAAAAGGGTGGTATATGAGATGAGAGAGTAGGGAAGACAAGGGTTGATGCTCTTAAGTTTTTCTGAACTTTGAACTCTTAAAACCCATTGGTAGTAGGGTACAGTCACTGACAGCACAAGTTTCATTGAAACAGTTCAAGAGTTGAATGATTTCAAAAGCCCTGGGCTCAGGAGATTAAACTTTCATACTTGGGGCAGTGGTTCACTGTAAAACATAACAAACAAAAACATTTTTTTAAAAATCCTAAGAATTTATTCATACCCAAATGCTCTCTCTTGAATCATTTCTTCCGTTCTTGACATCTAGACTTGCCAACCAGAACTACATTGTTAAATCTTTTTAGGCATGTGTTAGATTTCTGTGAAAACTTTGTTTAAATGTAAACTTCATGCCACTATCAGTTTTTGTCTTAATAAAATTATAGATTTATAAATAAATAAATAAATAACAAGAAATAAATGAAAAAAAAATGGTTAAAATGATAAACTCTGGTACATAACATTTTACCACAAAAAAATATTATTTATTTTTTGGTTTGGCACCTGTAGCACAATGGTTACCCCACCGGCCACATGCACTAAGGCTGGCGGGTCCGAACCCAGCCTGGGCCTGCTAAACGACAATGACAACTGCAACAAAAAAATAGCCACACATTATGGCAGGCGCCTATAGTCCCAGCTACCTGGGAGGCTGAGGCAAGAGAATTGCTTAAGCCTAAGAGTTAGAGCTTGCTGTGAGCTGAGCTGTGATGCCAAGGCACTCTACCAAGGGCAACATAATGAGACTCTGACTCAAACAAAAAAAAAAAAAAAAAAAAAAAAAAAAAATGTATATATATAATATATATATACACATACATATATACATATAGTCAACATCTAAATTCACTAGTAATGACTTTGAGTAACATCAATCAGCATAAACAAAATTAGCTATTGCTTAAAAACACTGGGCAATATGAGATTGCTTAATGTCCTAACAGCCACAAAACAAGCAAGCTCAAGAGGGGGATCACTTCTCAGCCTTCTCAGATCAACTGAAGGGAGAAAGGGAAGAGGTGGGAAGAAAGGATGAAGGACAGAAAATTCAAGTTCTTCTCAATGACTAGGAAGTATTTTGACTAGTCCCTATCCCAAAGTAAGCCCCTGATTCTTAACCAGTTCAACTGCTTGTTAACAAACAACATTGTATTCTATATAACATAATGTTTCTTCCAACTGAATTGGCCATTCACACAAGGATATCAAATAGCCAACAGACCACAAGGAAGACATCACTCTTGGCTCCAGTTTGAAACCAATAGCTACAACAGCAAACCACTGGTCTTGATTCAGGGCCAAAGGGATTGCAAAGGGTCGAACAATACCTTGAACTAACTTACGTGCCACTGCTTTCTAAGAAATTTTAGTGCTAAACATCTCCTTCACAGGAGTTAAAAATATTCAAGGTTTGCACCCCAATCCAGTTTACAGAAGCTCTGTATTTCTAATAATCTAGCCTCATGAGAAGCTTAGTCCCACACTTTTAAATAAGTCTAAGAATTTTCAATCCTTTCCCATCTTTTGTTATACTAATTATCAAAAATGAGAATCATAACATTCTTACAATGAGGTAAAGAATATAATTTAAAAATCTACTAGATCAAGCACAGTGGAAGGCCAAGGCAGGAAGACCACTTGAGGCCTGGAATTTGAAGACCAGCCTAGGCAACAAAGCAAAATCTTACCTCAAAAAAGAGAGAAAAGAAAGGCAGAAAGAGAGTACTAAGACTTAAAGCCACCTAATTTAAGCAGTCTCCTTACCTACCATTTATTTTCAGAAGTACTGAAAAATTCCATACTAACCACAGAAACCAGGGCTCTTATGCCATTAAGACTATAAATTGTTCTCTCCAATTCTTTTACTATGTACAATTATTAAATATTATATATATAATTAGCTTGTAATTTAAGCTCTGAAGCAAAATGAATTGAAGTCTCAAGATAATATCGGAATAGAAATGTTTTCAAAGAAAAATAAATACAGATAGGGCCTTTTCTCACATATGCAGTGTTCTCTTTAACAAAAATTAAAATTGGAATAGCCGGGCGTTGTGGTGGACACCTATAGTCCCAGCTACTTGGGAGGCGGAGACAGGAGAATCGCTTGAGCCCAGGAGTTGGAGGTTGCTGTGAGCTGTGATGCCATAGCACTCTACCCAGGGC
>CAUYPK010030203.1:0-34256 GCA_963574355.1 Loris lydekkerianus
ACAGAGGGAATGATCAAGTCTGGAAAAAGGCTGCTGTGTGAAGAGGTTGAGGTCCTGGTATTACCAGCTGATTGTCTTTATCCTCACTGTATTCCTTCCTAGTTGTAATTGCTAATTAATCACAACTTACAAAGACAATAGAAAAGTTTAAGTCTATAGCACTTTACATTTTATACTATTACTATAGCTGCATTTCAGGCAAAAGCAAAATGCAAAAAGCAAAGCAAGACAAAAAACCAAAAATCAGTTTTCAAAGTCACCATAACTCGCATGACGTAAAAGTGTTTTTTTAAAAAAATTATGTATTATTAAATTATAGCTGTATACATTAATGTTATCATGGTGTACCATACACTGGTTTTATATACCATTTGACATATTTTCATCACACTGGTTAACATAACCTTCCTGGCATTTTCTTAGTTATTGTGTTAAGACATTTATATTCTATATTTAGTAAGTTTCACATGTACCCTTGTAAGATGCACCATGGGTGTGGTCCCACCAATTACCCTCCCTCCATCCATCCTCCCTCCCATCCCTTTCCCCTTGCCCCATTTTCTTAGGTTATAATTGGGTGATAGCTTTCATATGAAAGCTATAAATTAGTTCCATGGTAGGGTTGAGTACATTGGATACTTTTTCTACCATTCTTGAGATACTTTGCTAAGAAGAGTATGTTCCAGCTCCATCCATGTAAACATGAAAGAGGTAAAGTCTCCATCTTTCTTTAAGGGTACATAATATTCCATGAGGTACATATACCACAATTTATTAATCCATTCGCAGGTCAATGGGCACTTGAGCTTCTTCCATGACTTAGCAATTATGAATTGGGCTGCAATAAACATTCTGGTACAAATATTTTTGTTATAATGTGATTTGTGGTCTTCTAGGTATATACCTAATAGAAGAATTGTAGGATCAAATGGCAGGTCTATTTTTAGACCTCTAAGTGTTCTCCAAACATCTTTCTAAAAGGAACGTATTAATTTGCATTCCCACCAGCAGTATAGAATTGTTCCCTTTTCTCCACATCCACGCCAACATCTCTGGTCTTGGGAGTTTGTGATATAGACTAATCTTACTGGAGTTAGATGATATCTCAAAGTAGTTTTGATTTGCATTTCTCTGATGATTAAAGATGGTGAGTATTTTTTCATATGTCTGTAGGCCGCATGCCTGTCTTCTTCACAGAAGTTTCTCCTCAAATCTCTTGCCCAGCCTGCGATGGGATCACTTGTTCTTTTCTTGCTTATACGTTTGAGTTCTCTGTGGATTCTGGTTATTAAACCTTTGTCAGATACATAACCTGCAAATATCTTCTTCCATTCTGAGGGCTGTCTGCCTGCTTTACGTACTGTGTTCTTGGCTGTGCAGAAGCTTTTTAGTTTGATCAGGTCCCAGTAGTGTATTTTTGAAGCTACTTCAATTGCCCTGGGGGTCCTCATCATAAAATACTCACCAAGACCTATTTCTTCAAGGGTTTTTCCTACATTATCTTCTAGTATTTTTATAGTTTCATGTCTTAAGTTTAAATCTTTAATCCAGTGAGAGTATATCTTAGTTAACAGTGAAAGGTGTGGGTCCAGTTTCAGTCTTCTACAGCACCATTTGTTAAATAGGGAATCTTTTTCCCACTGACTGATTTCAATTGGCTTGTCAAAGATTAAGTAATGGTAAGTAGCTGGATTCATCTCTTCATTCTCTTTTTGTTGCAGACATTTACTTCTCTGTTTTTGTGCCAGTACCATGATGTGTTGATCACTATCAATTTGTAGTATAGTCAGATCTGGTAGCATGATTCCTCCTGCTTTGTTTTTATTTCTGAGTAATATCCTGGCTATTTGAGTTTTTTTCTGATTCCATATAAAACGAAGTATTGTTTTTTCAAGATCTTTAAAGTATGACAGTGGAGCTTTAATAGGGATTGGGTTAAAATTATATTTTGCTTTGGGTAGTATGGACATTTTAACGATGTTGATTCTTCCCAGCCATGAGCATAGTATGATTTTTCATTTGTTAACATTTTCAGCTATTTTTTTTCTTAGAATTTCATAGTTCTCTTTATAGAGATCTTTTACGTCTTTTGTTAAATAAACTCCCAAATATTTTATCTTCTTTGGCACTACTGTGAATGGAATAGAGTCCTTAACTCTTTTTTAACTTGACTATTGTTGGTATATATAAAGGGTACTGATTTATAAATGTTGATTTTGTAACATGAGATGCTGCTGTATTCCTCGATCACTTCTAACACTAGTAGAATCTCTAGTGTTTTCCACATATACAATCATATCATCTCTGAAGAGTGAAAGTTTGATCTCTTCTGACCCTATATGGATATCCTTGATTGACTTTTCTTCCCTAATTGCAGTGGCTAAAACTTTTATTACAATGTTAAAGAGCAATGGAGACAATGGGCAGCCTTGTCTGGTTCCTGATCTGAGTGGAAATTATTCCAATTTAACTCCATTCAATATGATATTGGTTGTGGGTTTGCTGTAGACGGCCTCTATCAGTTTGAGAAATGTCCCTTCTATACCAATTTTCTTAAGTGTTCTGATCATGAAGGGATGCTGGATATTATCAAAAGCTTTTTCTGCATTGATTGAGAGAATCATATGGTTTTTGTTTTTTAATTTGTTTATGTGCTTATAGATTTATAGATTTACTTATAGATTTTATACTTATAGATTTACGGATGTTGAACCATCCTTGAGACCATGGGATAAAACCGAGTTGGTCATGATGTATAATTTTTTTGATGTGTTTCTGGATTCTGTTTGTTGGGATCTTGTTGAATATTTTTGCATATATATTCATTAGTGATATTGGTCTATAATTTTCTTTTCTTGTTGGGTCTTTTACTGGTTTGGGGATCAGGGTGATATTTGCTTCATAGAATGTGTCAGGTAGTCTTCCTTCTTTTTCTACCTTTTGGAACAGGTTGAGTAATATAGGTACTAATTCCTCTTTAAAGGTTTGGTAGAATTCTGACGTGAAACCATCTGGTCCCAGGCTTTTCTTTTTAGGAATGTTTTGTATGGTTGATGCTATTTCCGAACTGGATATGGGCCTGTTCAACATTTCCACTTGATTCTGGCTAAGTCTTTGTAAGTGGCATACTTTCAAGTATTGGTCGATTTCCTTCAGATTTTTATATTTCTGAGAGTAAATTTTCCTGTAATATTTGTTAAGGATTTTTTGAATTTCTGAGGGGTCTGTTGTTATTTCATCTTTACCATTTCTGATTGATGAAATTAGAGATTTTACTCTTTTTTTTTCCTGTTTAGGTTGGCCAAAGGTTTATTTATTTTATTGATCATTTCAGAAAACCAACTTTTTGATTTATTGATCTGTTGTATAATTCTTTTGTTTTCATTTTGAGTTAATCCTGCTCTCACTTTGGTTATTTCTTTTCTTCTGCTATGTTCTGGTTTGGAATGTTCTTTGTTCTCCTGTTGCTTGAGATGTTCCATTAAGTTATTAACTTTCTTTTCTTTTTCTTGAGGAAGTCTTGCAGTGCTATAAATTTCCCTCTTGGGACTGCCTTTGCAGTATCCCAGAGGTTCTGATAATTCATGTCTTCATTTTTGTTGTGTTCCAAAAATTTGGTGATTTCCTTCTTAATCTCATATATAGCCTATCTATCCTTCAGTATAAGGTTATTTAGCTTTTTTTTTGTTTAATTTTTTTTATTAGTATTAGATTATAGCTGTGTACAGTAATATGATCATGGGGTAACATGAACTGGTTTTATAAACAGTTCAACACATTTTCATCATACTGGTTAACATAGCATTCCTGGCATTTTCTTACTTATTGTGTTAAGACAATGATATTCTGCATTCACTAAGTTTCACATTGTACCCTTGTAAGATGCACCACAGGTGTAATCCCACGAATCATTCTCCCTCTGCCCAACCTCCCTTCTCCCTCCTCTCCCTCCCCTTTCTCTTCCCCGTCCCCATATTCTTAGGTTATAACTGGGTTTTAACTTTCCTATGAAAGGCATAAATTAGTTTCATAGATTGGATATCTTTTCTTTCATTCTTTAGATACTTCACTAAGAAGAATATGTTCCATCTCTATCCATGTAAACATGAAAGAGGTAAAGTCTCCATCTTTCTTTAAAGCTGCATAATATTCCATGGTGTACATTTACCACAATTTACATCTTGTTTAGAAAGGTGTTGACAAGTCCGCACACACAGGGAGCTGCACTGAAGAGGAACATTAGCCAAGGTGGAGCTGGGAAGTCCCTGTGGTAGGAGGCAGCTCCAGCAAGGACCTGGCACTTCTCCCAGGCGGGGAGCTGCAGGCAGGACTGGGAGACCCTTGGTCCCATTGAAGCAGAGGTTAAAGAAATAGGCATGGTGTCCTGTGACAGCTGTCCTTGTCTTGCACGTTTTTATCCAGTGGACAAAAAATGGATGCCACCTGGAGAGTACCACCGTGTCCATCCTTACCTTTCCCCCTCATTGATATGTAATCCCAGGGATTCCTCTGATGACTGCTAAGGTTGCTGTCATGGGTGGAAATTGGTTCAGGAAAACCAGTTTTCAGGCTTATGGCCAGTTGGACACCTGAGAACATGGCAGGACACACGAGACTGTATCTTGGAGTTGAGGCTTAGTTCTCGGCAGCCCATGGATTGGTTCCTCCTCTCCTGATAATGTTCCCCATCTCCCTGTCAGGGATGCAAAAGTCTGGGGGGAGGCACTGTGAAAGCTGACCTTAGAAAGGTTCATTCTCTCTCAGTGTCATATAGGAGTGTCCACATATGGACTTATTACCAATGTCATCAGGGCAGACCTGTCCTTTCTATCCTTGTCTTTTTTTAATTATCCCAGGGCCATAATACAACAGCTCCTCTTGGCTCCTGGTTGATTGCATACTTGAATCATGTGCAACTCTTAGGATGAACAGAACACAACTTCCTTTTTGTCTCTCAGTGAAGTTTTTCTCTTGTTCCCAAATGAAAACTCAAGAATGATGGGTTTGCTCTCCTTGGGGTAATATCTTAACATCACTTGAAATCATGAAACAGTCTCAGTCCTATAATTGGAATGTGAAGTCCTACTTCTGCCTTTGATTTAGAGCTCAATCTTCCCCCCTCCTCCCTCCAAGGCCAGCTTCAGCAGTGGCCTTGCCTTGGGATGTGGGTGTGATTAGTTTCTTCTCGTGCTCTGTTCTTCCCTCACCACCCTTGGGTTGCTGACCACACACTGCAGGGATGGTGTGAATAAGGGGAAGGGGGAGAGCAGTCCTCGCTTGCCTGGTGCGCTAGTGCTATTGGGTGGGGCAGACTCTCAGTCCCTGTGCCTCAGAAGTCTTTCCCTGTGGGTTGGAGTTCCAGAGTTGTTGGGAATCCTCCTGTAGCCTCTTCAGCTAGCTGATCAAGCTTGGTCCTGAGGCCTCCACTGGCTTGGCAGCCTCTGAAGAAGCCTGGAATTCGTAGCTTTTGCTAAGGTACCATCACTTCTCTGGGCCAGCTTGTTCTCTTGTAGGGAGCCCCCATCTGGAAAACACCACTTTTGTACCCACAACCCTGGGAGTAGAGTAGCAGTAACTCCTCCTTGTTCCAACTTGCCCCTTGTGCCAACATTCCCATAGAAGCCCTTGGGTTCATGCCTCCCTGACTGCTGCTGGGGAGGGAGAGTTGGGCTTTTTCCCACTAGAACATCTCTCTATCTCTCTCTATCTCTCTCTCTGTCTCTCTCTCTTCCTCTCTTCCTCCATCCTTCCCTCTATCCCTGAGTCTCTCTCAGCCAATAGCCACTCTCTTTTCCCTCTTACCTATTAATGGCTACAGTAGGTAAAAGTCTTTTTCTCCTTGGGGCCAAGGTGTCTTATTACAAAAATAGAATTAAAATTTCAGAAAGAAAATGATCCTTTTGAATTTAATGATACATTTGTTACATGTGAAGTTATGTGCAACTCCTACAGTGCTAGAATCAATTTTTACACAGCATGCCACATGAGTTGCATATGACTCACAACATACTTACTGAATTTGTTTCTGAGAATTGAGTCTTTTATCATTCCACAGGTTATTTAGTTGTGTCTGGAGTGGAACTTGGGTGGTCCTGGATGAGGACCTCTGAATCAGACCCACTAAGTATTTGCAACAATGTCACATCACTGCAGTCAGAAGTTATCAGAGGACATGGGCCAGCGTTTGTGACATACTTGGGAGGGCCGGCTGGAGCAGAGTGACAGGAAAGACCTGCTGATTGACAGGGAAAACAATGAGCAGACGTTTTATAGCCACAGGCATACTGTGGACCTTACCACCTACCCACCATCTCTCATGAGTTAAATACAACTCACATGGCAGTTAATTCAGGCCAACCTCCAGTAGACAGACTTCATGCTCTCCAGCCCATCAAAACCACTTTTCTTAGACTTTTGGTAGTAGCACCCCCACCCCCACCTCTGCCACCCCCCATAGCTCTCTCCACATGCGTTATTCTCTGTAGTTTATCTGAACCAACTGTGAACTCTGCATCTAAGTCTCTCACTGCACTTTATCTTGGCTGAAATATATCTGCCCTGCGGCTCCAGCTTCACAGGCTGGGGTGGGCCCTTCGAAGTGGTGGAGCTCATCTCCCACCAGACCCCCTGCGGGGGGGGGGGGGGTTACCCACAGACTCCCTGCATCTTCCTCGGGGTTTGTGGATGCTGGGTGGCCAAGTCCCAAGATGAGAGCTCCCATCGCCAAACACACCCACCTCCCCACACCCACACACTCTCATACCCTGGCAATCCTGGGAATCAAGCTGCAGTTGTTTCTCTTAACAACTGGCAGGGACGTGGCAGTGGGGAAGTCTTCCGCGAGCGTTGTCAAACCAAGCCACGTCCACCACTATGTATGGCAGCCAGCCGGCACGGAGGATTAATCATTTTTTCATCAAGGAAACATAGCTCGCTGTCAGTACCTCCCCTGCCCTGCCCAACTATATCTTTCTAACCTGAGAGAGGGGCCAGAGAGGGACAAAGAGAAAAGAAAAAATGATAGCAGAAAAGGAGATGGTTTAGGGAGGACCTTTTGCATAAACCCACCGTAAATCACCTCTAGTGAACTCTCGGCAGCTGACTGTCTTTTCATGGCCTCCTGGTCTTCCCTTCACACATCCCTGGAAATACATAAAGATAAGGACTATTTTGCACCTCAGGGACACTGCTGAGGGAGCAATGCACAGGACCACATCTTTTTTCATCCTTTTCTGAAACTGCAAGTGACTCTATTTATCCTATGTGTTATTTCCAAAGACATAAACCCCACCTTCCCACCCCCACCAGGATGGAGTCTGGCAGGTATATGGAAGTGGTTAGAAGGATGTCAGCTCCCCTCCAGAAGAAAGTCAGTTTCCTTTAGCCTTTAGGCTGCTGAGTACAGAGTCTATAAAACAGTGGTAACCAGATCTTTGGATCTCACGTATCAATAGAAGTTTGAGAGAAAACTTAGTTTGCTACAGAAGGACATGGAAAAAAAAAAAGGAAACGGAAAAACTTGAACATCTATCACTATTATTTCATAAAAGAAAAGACTCATTGAGTGTACACACACATGTTCCAAGGAAGAAGGAACCCTGCTCTCAGAAAAAACAACAACTCTTAAACTAGGGGCATGGCAGCTAGGGAGCTTTGTCAAGCCAAGCCATGTTCACTGTTCTGTATGGCAGCCAGCCGGCATGGAGGATTAATAATTTTTAATAATTATTAATTATTTTTAGTTATTAATATTATTTAGTTAATAATGATAACTACACGCATTTAGATTTTTGTGTAAAAACTCCCAATTTTCTCACATTGTTTGTGACCCATGACAACCTTTGCTGTAGGCTGTTTCTTCAATTAGAGCTTGGAATGCAGGCACTAAAGTTGCTGAATTAGTTGCAAGTTTAAGAAGCATTCACATATACAAATAGCAACATTTCATTTAGTAATATCAACATCTAACTCACATGCATGGCTGCCTAGTTCTTGCTGGGCACTAGGTTTGGTGCTGGGGGAACAGCTGCTCCTGACCTCGAGGGAGTATGTACTTGAGTAAGGGGGTATGGAAATGTTACCTCCTCAGGAAGGCTCTCCGAGAGGACCCCAGCTAACGTGGCGGCTGAGACCCCTGGCCCCAGCAATCCCCAGTAATTCCCTAACATGTTACCTTTCCTGATTCTGTGGAGCCTTTACCTTATTGAAAATTACCTTGTTTATGCCTCTGCATAAACCTTGTTTACTTCTTTGGGGCTTGTCTCCCCCACCAGGCTGTAAGCCACAGGGGTGCAGGAACCTGGTCTGGCCTAGTTATGAAGCGCCCACACAGAGGTATAGGGGCTCCCCAGGGCAGCTGACAGGGGCTGGGACCCTGGAGTTGGGAGAGGGAGCAGGACACTGCACCCCATGGTCCTGGGCCTCTCACAACCTCTTCAAATCACTTAGTGACCCGCTGAAGAAATCAGAGGGCACCCTTTTCCCTGCATATGTATTCTAACTTCTGAATTAGTAGAATTCCAGTCAGAAAGATAATTTAAAGCAGAACGCAGTGTTATTTATAGAAAGAAGAACATCTGCTTTCTACAATTTACCTTCTTCTCTAGGGGCATGGAGGTTGCTAGATGTTCTGGATACGTAGAATGGAAAGAAAATGCGGGGGCTCTCTGCCTCCCTTCTCCCTGTGGAAACCTTCAGCAAAGCACACTGGTGGCAGCAGGAGGGTCACCAGCCCCCCCCGCCCCCCCCCCCGTCAACTCACCTTTCCCACCACTGGACGTGGATGGGGATGTCACTCACGGTCAGGACAAGCGCCTACTCCCAGGGTTCCATCACCCGGCACAGAGGCGGGTGCAGGGGCTGTCTTTGTGTGGGCTGTAGTGCAGTCGTTTCTCAGGCGGTGGTTGCAGATGCAGGAAAGCAGGTGCAGGCTCCTTTTCCACTGTGTGTGGCTACAGGATGGCAGGCTGGGGCCAACGAAGCTCAAAGCAGCACCCTAGGCACTAGGAGCCACGGGCATGAGGAGCACTGCCAAGTCACGTGGTGATAATGAAAGTTAACATTGGCTTAGAGCGTACTAGGACTCTATGCTTTCCCCGCATATCACTCACACTCAAAGTGCTCACTAAAAGTGTGTGAAATAAATGTGGTCATGATCTCCTCTTCACACAGGGAACACTGAAGCTCAGGGGGATTACAGGTGTGCCCAACACCACACTACTGATGTACAGCGTCGTGAGGACTCAAACCCAATTCTTCCCCCCAGTACATGGACAGGCTCTGCGCGTCCACTCTGAGCGCACCTTCCACGAACACATACTGTGGTGTGCCAAACTCCAGAGTTCCCTGGTTAATTTTAGGGGTAGGAATAACAATGGCCGTAATAGTGATTAAATGACCACCAAGCACCTGCCGTGTGTCAGCCACTGAGCAGGCGCTGTGCATGTGGACTCATCCCTGCCGCACAGCCCCGACAGGTGGGTCTCATTAGTCCTGTTATTCAGATGAGAAATCGACTCAGAGAGTTTACATAGATCTCCCAAGTCACACAGACACAAAGTAGCAGATTCAGAATCGGAAATCTGGTCTGTTTGACTTCAAAGCCATTGTTCCCTTGAAAGCATTATCCTGTGGGAAGTAATTCATTCAAGAAATATGATTATGTTTTAAATATCAATAAACATCATTTCAACAAATGTTTGTGTATAATATTCAATAAGAGTTATTTATTTCTAAATATTTATGTATTATCTAGTGTATGATAGGTGGTCAATAAATATATAAGTGGTTCTAACAAATAGGGATTGAGCTCTAAACAAGAGAGGACAAAAGCTTTGCCTTCCTGGGCCTCATATTCTGGTGGAGAAAACAGATCATAAAGATGGAGAGAAATAAATACATGTCATTTCAACTAATTGTAAGTAATTTAAACAATGAACCGAAGTAATGAGGCGGAGTGTGATTGTGGCAGGGAACTAGGGCCACCAGGAGGGCCTGTTTTAATCACAAGCTCCATCTAGCCACTGCTAAGCTGAGACTGTAGGTGGTCAGAGAAGCAGAGGACCCCTTAGGAGGTGACTGAATCTAGGTAAGAGGAGAGAAGTGCTTGCATCAGGATGGTGGTAGCAGATTAGTGAGAGGTGGCTGGACTCAGGGTTTGTTTTCAAGGGAGCCAGCAAGATTTGTTGACAGACTGAATGTAGACCATAAAGGTAAGAAAGAAGTCAAAGGTAATTCCAAGATTTTAGCCTGAACAACTTGAGGGATAGAATTGCAGTTCCGAGATGGGGAAGACTGGGAGGTTGGGAATTCAATTTTACTCATTCATATTTGAGATGTCTATTACCCATCCAAGGAAGGATGTTGAAAAGCCATTGAGATTTATGAGTCTGCAATTCAAAGATGTGTTCCAGGGGTAAGTATGTACACTATTTCATCAAATCTAAGATGCTGCTGACTGTAAGACCACCATTATTTTATTTACTAGTAAGAAAAAAGCACTGTCGGTTAAACTAGAACACATCCCAACTTTGGAAATATTAAAATGTAAAAAAAAAAAATAATAACGTATCTTGGAATCAAAGGGAAATAGGAAGTTTGGGAGTTCCTGGAGAATGAATGGCAGTGTGGAGCAGGGCTTCTTAACCTCAGCACTATTGGACATTGAGGCCAGTTTCATCTTCACAGTGGAGCCCTGTCCTGGGCTCTGCAGGTTATATCATCATCCCTCGCCACTATCCCTAGATGCCAGCAGCAAGCCCACCTCCTGCCCCCAACGAGACAATAAAAAGTATCTCCAGTCAGTGCCAAATGTCCCCCGAGGGGCAAAATTATACCCAACCCCTTCCCCAGGGTTGGCGGTGTAAGTAATTCCCTCATCCTCCTAGGAAGGCCAGCAGCGGACCACTTTCATGCATATCCTGGGTATCAGGCTGGGTGTTTCAGAGGACTCTCCTCCCTCTAGTGTCTGAATGTAGGGCTGTGGAAAAGCCAGAACCCACTGGAACCAGGTTTTCTCTGTCCTTTCAGTAATTATTCTCCTGAAATCAGCTCACACTGAAACCTTCTCTGAGACAGGCACTTTCTGTCCCCCTCCTTCTACGCCCTTATGCACCTTCTCCTTATCCTCAGACCTCAGACATGACAAATGGTTTTTACCTCAGGACGTTTGCACTTGCTGCCTGCCCCCCCCCCATCATTCAGGTCTCTGTTCCTGTGGCGCCACCTGCTGGGTCTCCTGGCTCATCTTTCCAGCTATTCCTTATAATGTCTGTCTGCTTGTGTGCCTTCAGCGCCTTTTCTACCCTCCTGGTGTCATCTTGCTCACGTATTTGCTTATTTGTCTCTTGCCCGTCCCCCCCTACTTAACTGTGAGCTCCCTGAGGGCAGGGACTGGTTTAGTGGGACTTGGTCCATTCTGTCCCCTGCTAGACCCACAGCACAGACATCAGTGCAAGCTACTTGCTGGTGAGATGATTTTGGTGAACATGCGTTGAGCAGCTACTCAACAGGGCCAGGCTCTGCACTAGGGGCCACAGTGACTAGCACAGTCCCTGCATCCTGGGAGATCAGTGCCTCGTGGAGGAAGATCAGCAGAGGAAGTGGGACAGAGCGATGAAGGGAGCCAGTGAGCCTTCCTGGCCAGTGAGGAAAGATTTGCAGGAATGTGGTTCGAGGAAAGGGGCAGCACATAGCATCTACAGAAGCGTGGAGACACAGGCCCACGGATGTTTGCACAGAGCAAGGGAGGAAGAGTGGCACAGAAGCTGAGCTACTGATACAGCAGGGAATGCAGCAGGTGGAGTACCAGAGGCGAACTCTGAAAGTAGACCTTGTCCCATAGCTAAAAGCATTCACAGTAGGGGCAGTGTGACCCATGGTGGAGATACAGGATTTGAAGTTAGTTTCAGACCTCAGTTCAAATCTCCATTCTGCCACTTTTACAATGTGTCTGGCCGGCCCAGCAATTTCATGTCTCTTAACATCAGTTTTCTTGTTTGGAAAATGTCATTAACATTTACCTGTAGGGTGAATGCAAAATAAGGGCTTAACGCAGTGCCTGGGATGTAGTAAGTAGTGATTCAATAAATCATTGCTATGATTTATTGCAAGGAGCCAGTGGAGGTCTTCCAAGAAAATGAGGGATGCAACAGATTTGCATTTTAGCCAGATTGCTCAGGCAGTGCTGTGCAGGGTGGCTTAGCAGTGGCCCCCAGGGAAAGCAGGTGACACAGGAACCAGGGGAAACAGTTGCAAGTTGCCAGCATGGAAAAGGAGGTAGAGGAGGGAGGTTTGGATCCTAGGACTTGGAGCAGCTACTGTGGGAACCTCAGTATCAGGAGTCATGGCCATACTTTGCCTTCAGACCAAGGAGGCAGGAGGAGAGGAGAAGCCTTTAAACCTGCCATGTAGTAGCAAGAGCTCAGCCTGGCCTGAGTGCACTCACTGGCTCACGGCCTCTGTGCCCTG
Organism: Loris lydekkerianus; assembly: GCA_963574355.1. NCBI lineage: Eukaryota > Metazoa > Chordata > Mammalia > Primates > Lorisidae > Loris > Loris lydekkerianus. Next base: position 12,469 of record CAUYPK010030203.1, read on the forward strand.
GAAGGTGCAGCCAGCCCTCACCATGTCAGTCCTCATGGTGAGAGAGGTGGCTTACCATTTGTATCGGGTGATAAACTTTTAATTAAAATGGTAATTATTTGAGCATTTCTTAAAGTTTTACTTTGGGAATTTGCCTTCTTGTAAGCTCTGCCTTAATTAGCATTCTATTTATCCCTTATTAATAAATTATATCTCAATGATTTCATCGCCTCCTTTGATCATAAGGTCTCATCATTCCTGGGCTGAAGTCCATTCCCTGTTAATATTCAGGGTTCAATGAGCCCAACAAGGCCTGCTTCAGGGGGTTGAGAATTAGAGTTCTCAATTAACTCCCCTCAACAAGATCCATCTTCTTGCTACCCAACTGAGCCCCAGGTGAGCACACAATGTATGTGCCTCCCAAAGTCAAGAGTGTGGGGACCCCATAGTTGCAGACCTTTTAATGAGGCCTCTAGAAGTGGGCAGACAGGCCTGAGGCCATGGCCACAGGTGTATTAGGACCCAGCACCATAACTAGGGGAACAGAAACAGAACAGCCAGTGGGATGGCTGATAGACTTCAACCTGGGCTCAGAGGGAGCTAAATAACTTGATTAGGGTCACAAAGCCAGGTAATTAAACATTAGAGGATCAGTAGGGAACTGAAATTTATTTGGTGACTATTATGTGCCAACTACTATATTAAGCACTTTATGTACATGGTCCCTATTAATCATCCAGGTCATCTAATGAGATGTAGATGGTTTGGAAGAGAAAACTAAGCTTTAGTGAAATTATTCAACTTTCCTACAGCTACCCAGCTAGCTGGAGGTCCAGCTGATATTCAAGTCAAGATCTGTCAACTGCAAAGACAGACCTGTCTTTGAGGACTGTACTGGACTAGCTGGATTAGAACCAAGGTCTCCCCATTTGAATTCCATTGCCTTTTTTTTTTTTTTTTTTTGGCTAGGCCCCATGTGGAGAATGCATTAAATCTTAGCTCCTCAAAGTATATTCTGGCTCACTTGGGTATGTGTTAAAAATGCAGAATTTCAGGCCCCACCTCACACATGTGAATCAGAATCTGCACTTTGACAAGCTCCCCAAGGTGCACTGATACCCATTAAAGTTTGGGAACCAAACTGGAGATTTGACATTTGTTCAGTGATTACTACTAATGCTCATGAGCCTTCCAAGTTCATTGTTATTCCTATTGAACAGATAAGAGGAAAGTAAGTGACTTGTCCCAGGTCACATACCCAATTAGTGGGTAGAATCCAGATGTGGTCCTTATCCTTGGCCCTGACCTGCTGTTCTAGAAGCTGAGGTCTAAGTTATCCTGTATTCCCAGGTTCACATCCCGGGCTTTGAGGAGATGATAATAGGGGCTAGCCGTCATTTTTAGTATTCCCCAAAGCCCAACTGATGTATTACTCTTTACCATTGTTGGACTGTAGGGACATGAACTTGGTCACAAACATCTTTTGTCTTTGACAAGAATTATAATAAGCCAGCATGGTAACTGTGGTGATGTACTGGAGAGCAGGAGTTCAGATTGGCAATCATAAATGCTCTTGATTAATAAAAAATGCAGGCAGCAATTAATTACCTTTCAAAAATTCTGTTTGTTTAGGAGACAATGTCCTTCAAATTGTGAGATCCTTAGTGGGAAGGAAATTATAAGAAGGGTCCCTGAGGATCTAATAACAATTTCTCATTTGTGTTGAAGAAGAAAGCCAGTGGAACTTCAAGAGAATACTGATGTAGCCCCTGTGCAGTATTTTATGGAATACTCAGCAACCCTATAGGAACAACAACTAGTAATGATGATGGGGCCAGACACACCTAAGCTACCTGCACTAAGCCATCCTCACAATGGCTTCATGAGGAAGATCTAATACTGCTATCCCCATCTTCCAGCAAGGAAACCATGACTTGGGGGGGGGGGGGGGAGACTCAGTAACTTGCTCAAAGCATTCTGCCTAATAAATGATGGAGCCTGGATTCAAATCCCTTTATTTTGATGGCACTCAGCCCCCTCGTGCTGCTTGGATTCTATTTGCTGTACAGTTGAAGCTAACAAGTCAGTTTCACTTTAATATTACAGTGACAGCCTTTAGAATCTGTCAGCCACCACCAAGTGGATCTTGTCTTTTCCTTCTTCTTCTAGATGTGGTCACCATTACCGTCCATTTCCAGACTGGCTTTCCTTAGTTGTAGACACAGCTCAAAAATATACGTGATCTAGTTTAAATGCTTTTTAAGTGAAATAGTTCTGGACTCAAGTCCTGCCTTTGCTACTTTCTGTGTGACTTGGTCAAGTTAGTTAACCTTCCTAAGCCTTAGTTTCTATATCAGCAAAATGGAAATAATAACAGCACCTGCCTCACAGGGGTTGTGAAGATAAAGAGATGGAATATGCATATGTGTGAAGCGACAGGCGTGGGCATTGTGTTTTGTAGGGAAAAACACCTGAGCAGGAAAGTAATCAACTTTCCATGTTATAGGACTTCTACAAGAAGGAGAAAAGTCCAGAACACAGACCTGGGCTCCTTGCTCGTGGCTCCTTCTGCAGCATCTATTCTCTGCAGCACATCTGAGAGATCACGCCACCCAGGAAGCTTCTCGCACCAGTAGCTTGCCCTGTTTGCTTTTTTGTTCCTAAGTCTTTAAATATCATTGGTATTGGGCTTGGTGCCCATAGCTCAATGAGTAGGGTGCCTGCCACATACACCGAAGATGGCAGGTTTGAATCCAGCCCAGGCCTGCCTGCCAAACAACTACAACCAAAAAATAGCCAGGCATTGTGGCGGGTGCCTGTAGTCCCAGCTACTTGGGAGGCTGAGCATAGTGAGACTCTGTCTCTAAATAAATAAATAAATATCAGTGGCATTGGAAGGGCCATAAGGAGATCCAGTGACCCACTGTGTCACATCTCTAAAATGGCCTGACCAGGTGGCTATTGAGCTTGACCATGAGCTCTTCTGGGAGTCTCCCCATCCATGTCAATCTGTGGAAGCTCACTGTTCTATTGCAACACACTCCTCTGTTTTATTTTTTAAATTATAACTGATCTTTTATGCTTTTGTGTCATGGTCTATGTAACTTTGTGTTTTAGTTGTGTATCTTTCTAATTTGAACTTTTTTATTTTAAAATAATTGCAGATTTATATGCTATCATAAAAAATAATGTAGAAAAATTCTGTGTACCCTTTATCAGTTTCCCCCAATGGTAAAATCTTAAAAATCTATACTGCAATATTACGACCAAGATATTGGCGGTGTGTGAGTGTGTGTGTATCTAATGTTACTTTCCACTGGAATTTAAGGGCTACCAAATCAGGAACTTTGTCTTGTTCAACATGATATTCCCAATATTTTAGAACACCATATAGCAGGTGCTTAATAAATGTTTGCTAAATATGTGAGTAAAAATGTAATGCAAGAGCCCTGTGACAATTTTCATCCCTCTCCCCTTCTCCAGTGTTTATGTGGCTCTGTGATACCCAGGTAACCTCGCCTCTACAACGTCACAGGTTTCTCTAATTCTGCATACTGAGTTAGAGCAGTGGTTCTCAACTTTCCTAATGCCGCAGCCCTTTAACACAGTCCCTGTGGGTCGTGACCCACAGGTTGAGAACAGCTGAGTTAGAACAACGGTTTTCAAATTTAAGTTTTCCAAGGAGTATGTATGTATGAATAGTTTGAGAAGATTCAATGTTTTTCAACCTTTTTTATCTCATGGCACACTTGAACCTATAGTTAAACTTCTGCAGCACACTTAAATTACGTTGATTAAAAAAAAAAAAAGTGAAAAAAGAATATGCTAACTGTGCTTTGAACTTCTTTTGAGAATAATTTTATTATCTTTAAATATTTTTGCAACACACCTACGATCCTCTCATGGCACACCAGTTGAAAATCACTGGTCTAGATACTCAACTTGCTTTTCTATTCTTTTCCAAAACTGATCTGCTAAAGAAAGAGCTCTACACGAGGAAGGTTCATAGAATCTCTTTTCTTGTTTGACAAAAGTAGATCCCTCTCCCATCCCAAATCTTGGTACATATCTTCCCCTAGGGTTCCAAACAAAGGGACAAATGGAGATATTGGTTTGGAGTAAGCCACCTCTAATGGTTAGCTCAGGCACCTCAGAGCTTCTAGTCTTCACCTAAGTCGTCCATATTCCTATTGTAGGCAAAAGTTGGCATTAGAAATAGGGTCTCTAAGCTGTGTTGGGCTGCTGTGAGAATAGAACAGAGAAAGCACCATAGTTGGGGAATTCAGATTCTTCTCAAAGTGCTTGGAATGTTTTTCAGGACTACCACTTTCTTTTCAAGCTACATTTAGTAAAATCCACTGAAATTTATATGTTACTTCTTTCTGGTTTGTGTGTTTCATTCAATTAGGGTAGTTCAAACTTGTTTTTTTGCAAATCACATCATAAAAGATTTATTCTAATTATACTTAATACTAATTTTATTTCATTGTATAAGATGCATACTATTTTCTATGTCCTATAAGGACGTCTTATACAATGAAATAAAATTCTACATCCTATAATCAAGGTAAACTTATGTACACTCATGATGACTAGATAATCATTTAACGACATGCAAAGGAGTCTACATGTTTTTCGACATCCTTTTCAGGGGGATGGGAGCATAAGACTGAAGGCCACTCACGGAGACAACACGCCATTGGAAAGCCATTACCAGCTGCCATTTTGATTCAAGGTATCATGTCACGGGCATTTTGAAGCCTTTTCATTGCATCCTGAATTTGATGCAATCAGTCTACTCCCTGAAAAGTTATCATGAAGCAGCCAGGCTACAAAAGCTCAGGGTTGAATAGTTCTCTTGAAAGAGGCCTCACTGTGTTCAGCTGATAATCAAACCAGTAGCTGAGTTAAGATAGGTCACTGAGGGGACCCACTGCTCCCCATCTCTCATTCAAGCTTGGGCTCTGTTTCTGTCCCGATAGGAGCTCATAATCCCATCAGCCCCAATGGGAGTTACGTGCCTGCTTTACTGGAGACAATAGGCCGACTGAGAGGGACAATTGTTCCCAGCAACTGAGGAGGTAAACACGATTGGCTATTCCCAGTCACCATCCCTGAAGGGCTGCGCTGAGCCCCCAAAGCCTTTTCTTTTCTTTGCAGAGCCTGGGGGAGGGGGGGTCAGCCTGCCTTCCTCTCCTGCAGTGGCCGCCACCATCCGCCTCCAGTGGCAACCTGTGCCCGAGCTGCTCCCAGTGTTCCACCAAGATGGGTTGCATCTTGTTCTTCACTCCTGAAGACAAGTCCAAGGACCCTTCTCCATTTCATTCTTCACAACAAATGATACTTGCTCATAACAGTATCAGCAAGAAGAATTGTAGCCAATTACTGCCTGCTTATTACTTCCCAGGCACCAGGCATTTTATATGCATGTGTGAAGTTAGCTACAAGGTCTTGTGGCCACTCTGCAAGACAACTGCAATCATTCTCATTAAATAAGGCAAAACAGAGCCTGGAGTAAGTCACGCATCTGCAACCTGGATTCAATCACCCCCGCCTGAAGTGATCAGTCTCCAAAGCCCTGTGCTCCAAGTTAGGCTTTTGTTTCCTTCAAGGCACTGTGGGACACAGTTTGGGAAAGGCAATAGCTGCCCCTGCCCTAATCCTTTCCTTGGAGACTCTGAGTGCACTGGAGTTTATTAAAGATTCTGGGAAATCCTGCAGAATAGAAACCTGCTATTTTTGCTTAACTCAATATTTCTCAATAGTTGCCCCTTTTTTGGCATAAAACACATTACACTTTGTTAAATGCTAAATTAGATCATAATGTGGGGAGGGAAGCTAGCTAGTGGATGTTATAAATGTGACTGTTCTGTGCTCATAGCTGGTGGAGGAGATGCATTCACTGTGGCTCTGGACTTAGGGTGGCTGGTGTGGGGCAGGACCTACACAGGGCTCCATCTTCTAGTGTCTACTATCACACCTTTTCTTTTTCTTCTTTTTCTTTTTTTTTTTTTTTTTATCGTTTGGGATTCATTGAAGGTACAAAGAATTATGTTATACTGATAGTATTTGTTAGGTAAAGTCCCTCTTATAATTGTGTCCTGCCCCCCAAAGGCGTGCCATACACCATGACCCCCCAACCCTCTATCTCTTCCCCTCTCCCACTCCCGCATCCCCTACCCCCTACCACATATTAGCTCATCTACTGCCGTCATATTAAAATTGAGTACATTGGATTCTTGCTTCTCCATTCTTATGATGATTTACTAAGAAGAATGGGTTCCACCTCAATCCAGGCTAATACAAAAGATGTAACGTCTCCATCTCTTTTAATCCTCAAAGAGCTCAAATTAGACCTCTCATTTGATCCTGTAATACCTTTACTGGCATATGGAAAAAAATCATTTTATCCCACCTTTTCTACCAAAAGTGTGGCCTGCAGTCTTATAACAAGAGAAAAGAGAAGTTGTTCCAGAAGACAGGGAAGGAGAGAGAGAATGGCTAAATTGAGATGGTTGCCCTAGGATGTTGCTGAAATTCAGGGGGAAAGAGTTTTAATACAGAAAAAGGCATCAGGTCACGTGGTCCATCTTTGAAGACTGGCAGCTGATGGCTGGAGCCTGATGTGACTGACTCTGGCTGTCCCCAGGGCCCTCTGCAGCAGCAGGCTGAGGCCGGGTCTCCTCCACTGTGCCTGTGAGCTCCTCCCCCACATGGGCGATGCACTTGCAGCTGAGGCCCCTGATCTGTTTGTCCCACTCAAGGGAAGGGACAGGGCCTCGGGCATCAGGCAGAGCATGAGCCCCAGGCTGATGTGGAACATGCCAAAATGACATGTCATGGGGATTTGTGGGCCTCACTGGAGCCATTTCCTCCAGGGGGTCATTTTATTTAGTTCCAATTGGACCCCATGATTGGTCTCAGCCCTGAGCCACCTGGTGTCCTGGCTCCATATGGCAATGGCTAGGAAGATGCCATTTTTCAATTGAAATATGCTTCTGCCTTACTGTGGATCTGTCTGTAATTGCCTTTGGCTGGAAAGGGGCTTTGATTTTTAAAACTAAGCTAGGAAGTAATTTTTCCACTTTTGATTTGTGGCACTGGTGGGTCAGTGTCTTCTCTATTAATTCAAACTGAGAGTCACAGCATGGAAAAGACACTCGGAGTCTTCGAGGTCAGCAAAGCCCACCATTGACCTCGTATGGGAATCCTCTCTACCACCCTTGCCAGGTGGTCTTTTAGCCTCTGGCTTAGCACGGCCACAGACGGGGAGCTCACTGTCTCCGGGTGCAGACCCAACTGCTGTTGTCCAATTCTTGGCAAGTTTGACGCCATATGATGCTAATAATGGATGCTCTTTAAGGAACACTCACCACCTGCGACTATGCTGGGCCTTTTCCAGCCATATTTTATTTAATTTTCATAATAAACCTCTAAGGTAGGTACTATTATTATCTCCATTTTGCAGAATGAGTAAAAAAAGTCACAAAGGGTTATGGAACTTGTTCTAGGCCCCAAAGCAGTGAGCAGTGAAGCTGTGAATTCAGGGAGGGTCACTCCAGAGTCCAAGCATTTAAACTTTTTGGCCTGTTGCCCTGGGAAAGAATGGCTAACACTGGTGGGGTCCTTTCTGTGAGGCAGGCTCTGTGCTGAGGTGTTCTGTATATACTCCCATTTCATGGTAACAAGCTGGGATGTAGTTCTTATTACGTCCATTTTAAAGATAAGGACCTCAAACATCCAGAGTTTGTAATTCAGCCCCCTTCACCAGCAGAGCTGCACACTCTGTTAAACACACTCTGTTAAAAGCTCTAATGCTGTCTACAATATCCCACAGGTGAGGAAACTGTGACTCACGAAAATACAGGGGTTTGTTCAAGGTCTTAGGCTGGAAGGCAATAGAACCAGGAGATCCGCCTGACTCTGACCCCAAGATCTCCTACTCACCTCCAAACTCACCCCTCCTGGGGTGCCTCTCCTACCACTTAGATCTCAGGTGACAAGGAAGGCCCCTCTGATTAGGGGGGAAACTCACCTCCCTCTAATGAGCTTTCCATGGAGCTGGTCATTCAGGGGTGTCTTCACCTACATTTGAGAACCACCAGATTAGAGAAAGCTCATGGTCTCTTCCAAATTTTGAGAACGTAAGAGTCCCTCCATCTATCCTTGATCAACTTCAGAAGAGGGTCATGAAAAGCAACGTGAATTTGGAAGTCAGAAAGAACTGGTTTTAAATCCCTGCTCAGCCATTTCTTATCTGTGTGACTTAAAGTAAACTGATGAATCTCCCGAAGTCTCAGTTTCCTTGTCTATAAAATAGAAGCAACAATAACTACCTGACATGTTAGTCAGTCCTCCTCTTTTGGAAATGTGAGCTTTCTCCTACAAGTCCTATCAAAATCCATTTGTGGAATTCCAGGAACGAGGGCTTGAGCTGTTGGCGATATGTATTGCCAACCAACATCACAGCAGTCATTGCCATCAGCGATCAAAGTCGTTGGGCTTTCCATGTTTATTTTCACCGCATCATGCCTACTGATTTTCCTTTATCACAGCACACCTCTTCTAATCCCAGTGATACAGTCTCTCCTGTTCCTCTTTGTTCTCCTCTTTTGAGAAAGGCTCAGCCTGGCAGACGAGTTAAAAACCATAGACTTTGGAGTCGGGTGTTTGGTCAGTGTGACTTTGCTCAAGTTAGTTAATTTCCCCTTAACCTGGCTTCCTTTGTCTATAAACAAGAATGAACATACTTGCTTCTTCCATAGAATCCTTCAGGGTGAAGTGACATACTCGTAGCAGGTGCTGACATGTCACCTCTCTTTCTGTTCCTTACCCATCTTGTTTTACTTTGGCTAACTCTGAGGCTGACCTCCCAAATACACCAAATGCTATTTGTCACCTCCTCTTTCTCTTGTTGTTCCTCAAGGATTTCTAGAATGGTCATGCTGTTGGTTTGAGCTGAGGACAATCTATCAGATATTATAATGAATGTAAGTATACTTGGTAGCCTTCTAAAAAGTATTGTTCAAATTTAAACCATTTGTTTTGCCCTTCTTGACCAAAGTTTATGGATATATGCTCACTACAATATCAGCTGCACTATATTCATTTAAATAATGTCATTATTACAGTTACAGTAACTGTAACAACATGTTACAGTCATGTGGTGCTTAGTATTGTACCTGGTACATAGTACGTGCTCAGTAAATGGCTGATGAAGAAATAATTGGATGTATGAATGAATGAGTGACTACTTCTTCAAGGTAGCAATGATGTGGGCAGAGCTGACTGCCATCTAAACCAAATGACTTAAGGAACATGAGAATGAGATGGGCTGTGATCCTAGACCCTCTGACTCAAATTCTTGCATCTTTCCTCTATGAGTCTCTCCCATTAAGCAGGGCAGGATCATGCTGTGAACCAGACACAGGTTTCAGAGGTGAAAATTTAGACTTACAACACTATCAAGACTGGTTCAGGCCAGTGCAGTGGCTCACACCTGTAATCCCAGCACTCTGGGAGGCCGAGGTGGGCATATTGCTTGAGCTCATGAGTTCAAGACCAGCCTGAGTGAAAACGAGACTTCATCTCTACTAAAAATAGAAAAACTGAGGCAAGAGGACCGTTTGAGCCCAAGAGTTGAAGGTTACTGTGAGCTATGACTTCACAGCACTCTACTCAGGGTGACAGCTTGAGACTCTGTCTCAAAAAAAAAAAAAAAAAGGCTGGGCAGCGCCTATGGCTCAGTGAGTAGGGCACCGGCCCCATATACCCAGGGTGGTGGGTTCAAACCCGACCCCGGCCAAACTGCAACAATAACAAAAAAATAGCTGGGCATTGTGGCAGGCGCCTGTAGTCCCAGCTACTTGGGAGGCTGAGGCAAGAGACTAGCCCAATTCCAGGAGGAGGTTGCTGTGAGCTGTGTGTCGCCACGGCATTCTACCGAGGACAACAAAGTGAGACTCTGTCTCTACCAAAAAAAAAAAGGCCAAGTTTAAATATCATGTCCCCAAGCCTTAGTGGTTCCAGTGTCCTTGTCAGGCAATGTCTGAAACCCACTGTTTAGAATGGGAATCATAGGCTTGGGCTGTGTTCTGCCTCCCTGGAGTCCACATTCCACACATGGGAAGTTGGAGTTAGGCAGGGATTGGGTGGGTGTTGGTCCATTCTGGGATATTTGTCTATGTTGATGGCTTGGAGTAGGGGAAAGAATTCATTCTCTGGAAAAAATAGCCTCTTCCAGGCCAGGCACAGTGGCTCACACCTGTAATCCTAACACTCTGGGAGGCTGAGGTAGGCAGATCACTTGAGCTCATAAGTTTGAGAACAGTCTTAGCAAGAGTGAAACACTGTCTCTACTAATATTGGAAAAAACTGAGTCAAGAGGATCACTTGATTCCAAGAATTAGAAGTTGCTGTAAGCTATGATGATGCCATGGCACTCTGCCCAGGGCAACAGCTTGAGACTCTGTCTCCAAAAATAAATAAATAAATAGTCTCTCCTGGTTCCTCAGCCCCACTCCCAGCTGCTTATCTGGCTGCCTTATTGCCTGGAGATGGTTATCGGGAGCATGAGGAATTAGTAGGGCAGGCATTTAGGGGCACAGCAGAAAGAAGCCTGGCTCTGGAGCCAGGTGGAGGTGGAGGTAAGTGAGCAGACCGTGTACTAGCTAGAAGACCAGGGGCAGATCTTCCATGCTCTCAACCTAATTTCCTTGTGAGTGAGTAAAGCAGAAGGATGTTAATGGGAATCACAACACCTGTCTCACTGAAGCATTACCAGGGCTACTTGGGTCCACACACGTAGAGCACCCAGAACACAGTTAAGTGGCCACAGATGTCTGATTCTCCTTTTCTCTACCCTGCTTTCAGCATCACAGGAAGCAGAATTTGGAGTTGAACAGCTCCTATTATCAAAGACCCTTTCCCCCTCCAAGAGGCTGCTCTGGGCCTCACAGTTCTCACCCACACATTCATTTGTTTCTGCACACCATGGCCCTCACCACCAAGGTGGGCATTTATTATTAGGGGTTCATGGGAGGGCCTGGGCAGCACCCAGATCTAATTGCAACTGCTATAAGCTTGTGTAAGGCAGGTGGATGTGTGTCTCCATGCTATCTCCAGGGGAGCACAGTTGGGCCGTGGCAGCCAGCTGAAGTATTCAATGCTCGTGTGCACGATCTCTGCGTCTTTCCCTCGGAGCCTCTTTGGCTTAGAGACTGACATGTGTCCTGGATGTGCCCTCCAAGGACAGATTCCCTTCCTGTGGAACAACTGTGCCACTGTCAAGTGGATGGTGAGAAGGTGGTGTCCCCTCTGATGTGGAGACCTTGCCTGGAAGCCTCATTCACTTCAGGGGCTGGCGCTGAGCACCTGGGAGTCAGTTGTTCATCGGTTTAGCTTGGAATGAGCCAAACTAGTGAAGCAATGGTGGCCTGATTCCTGGAGGCACTAAACCTTGGGGAAATAACCACAAGGGAAATAAACACTAAGTATATCACCTAAGCGTTTTCAACCTTTTTAAGCAGAAGAACTCCTTTGGTGTTTGTCTTCAGAAAAAAAAAAATGTATGCAGTTATAGTCTATAAAGTCTGTAATAAAAATGAAATCTACTCCAAGTGGGCTGGGGAAGGGGACCCTTGCTCCACTGAGGAAGTTTCCAGCAGGTACGTCTGTGGAACTGTAGAATTCTATGGAGTTCATTTTAAAACCAGGAAACCACACTAAACTATGCTCAAGCAGGTACAGATAACAAATATGTAGACATTTCTTGAAAGGAAATCTTATCTCCATTTGGTGTTCATTTGAGGCTTCTAACAAGGCCTGATGGATTTCTAAGGAACAGATGACAGGGGACCCTGGAACCCCAGCTTAGACACTCCGTCTCTCAAGGCTGTTTTGTCAGTGAGGCCCTGCTGAGAGCAGCACTAGCCCATGGAGCCCAGCGGTGACTGGGACTTATGGAGGCCTCGGGTGGGCCATGCTGGGGGCCTAGATGCAGGTCCCCCACAGCTAAGGCTGAGCCCTGGGGGGCAAGTCTGCAGCAAACTGCCTGTTCTCAGAGTCAGTCCCCAAAGCCACCTGCAGGGTGGGGGGACTTCGTGGAGGGTGGAGTCTCCTATACAGAAGGAGGGGCTGGTTACCATGGCAACCACCCTCTGTTGTCCAACTCCAGTGTTAATCACCCTAGGCTTTGGGGAGTGTTTTCTATTATTTAAATTGCCTTGGAGAATGTAGATAAGATTTTATTTCCTGGTTTTGAGCTCGAGCATGTTCTCTCTCTCTCTCTGTCTCTGTCTCTGTCTCTCTCTCTCTCTCTCTCAAGTTTTCCTAAAAGTAGATGTAACCACTTCAGGGGTTTTACTTTCCATTCTCCTTTTTTTCCCTCCACCCCTCTCTCCCTGAGATGGGAATCTACATTCCTAACACACCTCACTTCCTAACCCCCAGGTGTGAACATTTCCCCAAATATAAAACGAGGGATCTCTGGGATCTGTCCAGGAAGACAACTCTTGTCTCATTTTTAGATCAGGGTCTGGGAGAAGGTAAGCGGAGGTGTAAGTCATGGTAGACACCTAGATTCTGGATGCTCAGATTCAGTCTTTTAACTTCCCTTGTGAGTGGCAGGCCCAGGATCAGAGGTAGGTGCACAGGGAGTGGGTTCTGCTGCCTTTGAATACTGATGTGGGGGGTCCTGCCACAGCCATCTCCAACAGCAGCCTCCCCTGCCTGGTGTGTGGCACTGCGGCTGCCCAGCATGTTAATGATCCTACTGTGACATTGGAGGCCACCTCTCTAGGTGTTGCAAAGCAGGCATCTGTTGAGGTCTGGGTAGCTGTGAAGCACCTGCAGAGCCCAGTGGAAGGCCAGAAGCAGGCCCAGCAGACCAGAGTTTTAAAGATGCTGGAAATGCTTGAGTTCCTCTCACCCACCCCCAAATGTAATGCCAAATCAAAGCAGAACGTAACCATAAAACACAAAACTGCCGGCACTGAAATAGATTCCTTTCACTGTTTTTCATTACAAACTCCGGATCACTTCATGGAAGTTGATTTTTACTTCCCCTTTTCTCTCTCCCACCTCTGCTTTGCTCAGTGAAGGTGGCAGGTGCCTGTACAGTGTCCTTCCTCTGCACACTGGGTGAGTCAGCAGGGAGAGGAAATTGCAGGCTGCCCACTGCAGCTTCGCTCTTGTCTGCCTCTTGATTTGTCCTCTGCAGCTTTTCTTTCATCTTCCCTTTCCCTGGGGCCCCTTACTGAGGGGAGAGTTGGGCTGAGAGCCCAGAGGGGAAGCAAGACCTCACCCCACCCAATCTCCTAAACTCCACGACTGTCCTTTTCGAGTAGTCCTAATAATGATCATGATAATAGCATGACAACGGTGATAATAATAAAGAGCCTGAGAACTCACTTTTATTATAAGGAATGGGCTGACTTTTTGAGATATTTCTGGATTCCAAGTCCATGCTAATTAAAACAAGCAATTGTAGTCGACATAGTAAAGGTCAATGTCTGGAACTTAGTGGGCCCATAAGAAAGGTCTGAAGGGTAGGCCAAGGTGGAGTAAATATGAGCAACATCTTTGATTGACAGATGGGGAAGCCCAGTCTTCAAAAGAATGAGGAACCTGCTGCAATCACCTTGCTCCTGGGTAGCAAAGTCAAATTCAGACTCTAAATATTTCAGTTCACAGTCTAGGTTTTGCAATGATGTCCCTTACAGGACAATTTCATGGCTATCAGTAATGGGTATCTCCAAAGAGCTGTCTGCAAATGAACATAAAAGAAGGAAACTTAAGGAAAGGGCATAACAGTGAAAGTAAAATCCTGAAACAGCAAAGATGGGAGTAGACAAAGGAATATCCTGCAAAGAGGGAATTTTGTACTCTGAATAGAGTACTCTGCAGTACTCTAGGGCCTTACTCTAAGAGACATGGCCTCAGGTTCCCTAGGAAGGAAGGCCTGTGCCTCTCTCCATTCCCAAGATGCAGCACCTGAGGCAGAGGATGTCAAGTCATTCACCCAAGGTCACACTGATGGTTAGTGGAAGAGTGGAGATTTATTTATCTATTTTATACACACAAGGTCTTGCCCTGTCACCCAGGCTGGTGTGCAGTGGCATGATCATAGCTCATTGCAACCTCAAACTCCAAGGCTCAAATGATCCTCCTGGCTCAGCCTCCTGAGTAGCTGCAAGTACAGGCATGTGCCACCTAAAATAAGGTTTGTTTGTTTGTTTGTTTGTTTGTTTACTTTTTATAGAGATGGGAGTCTTGCTGTGTTGCCCAGGTGGGTCTTGAACTCCTGGCCTCCAGTGCTCCTCCTACCTAAGGCTCCCAAAGTGGTGGGATTACAGGCATGAACTGCTGCACCCATGGATTTATAAACCATGTGGTCTAGCCTTATAATCAAAGAGTGTTGTGCCCTTTATCAATATCCTGTCATCCATGAATAGTAAATTAAACACATAAAGGTCAGTGTTTAAATAATATAAAATCCTGCAAGGTAAGATCATTTTTTACATCAAGTACAGGTGACTGCTTCTCTCGATTTCCTCCCTTTTTTTCTAAGTTGAGATTATAGATAAGGAAGCTAAGACTACATCTTTTTTAAATTTCTGCTTCCTGGAGGGCCTCAGAGATCATTTGGACCCCTAAGCAGGTGAACATCTCAGCTTTTGAGACTAAGAGTCATTGTCTTCTTTCTGAATAAACAGGATAAGAGGGACGTTTCTTACTGCCTTGGACTTTTGGCTGAGGTTCCAAAGCTAAGGCTGAGTGTCCACACATGCTAAAGATAAGCCCTGGGGCAGCCTCATTGGACTGAGAAGTGACCATGACTAGTCCTGGGGCTTTTACCTGCAAAGTGAAGAAAGGAAGCCTGGGGATGGCTAAGAAGGATCCTTCTGGAACACTCACACCGAGGCTGCCTTCAAGAAGGGAATTTGGCCTCTTGTTCCTGCCTGGAGGCTTGTTGGTCCCTGTGGGAACTCTCAGTCCCTTCAGCCACCTTGTGCTATTTCTTGGGACTGAAGGCCAAGTATCCCCAGGAGCCTGAGGCTTCACCTGATGAAGAGGGAGGCTGGCTGAAAGGAGATGCCCCTGACTACAGAGCCAGGAGGGCAGGTACCATTAGAGAGAGTTGCCTTCTTTTCAACGGTGTGTCAAGTAGACAACTTGCTAGCCAGGCTAAGCCACCTCCCGAGGACCCTGCGTCAGAGGGCTGCCTGCTAGGGTGAGGGTCTCTGGCAGCAATGTCACATGAGTGCTGTGCTAGAGGTGAAGGCGTGAGCGGCCGGCCCCAGAGTATCCCCACGTCATGAAGGACACACTGGGGAAGCACCAGTGGACATGACCCAAGAACCCAGACAGCACCCTACGCCTTAGATTAGCTGTCCCTCAGGTCATACTGCCCTAGATGAGAGTCACATCAGTCCTGCGAGAATCTGTGCCTTTCTGATAGCCCACCCCTGCCCCTGTCCTCAGCTCTAGAGAGGCCACTAATGGGAGAATAGAAAGAGAAATGGGATAGGCAAGGGGAACAGTGGGGCCCATCCCTCTGCTGCTAACCCGGAGACCCACAGCTCAACCTCCACCAGAGAGGGGGAGTGCACATAGGGTCAGGTAAGAGACTCAAGATTTTATTTTGATCAAACTAGACTTTTTATTGCCTGAAAATGAGATAGTTCTGGTACCTGAAGACAACCAGTAAAACTCTGGGACCCCATTGAGATATCAATGAGCCATGAGGAAGAGAAATTTGGCAACACAGTATCTAAACGAAAGGGAAGACAAGAATGAAGCTGTTTGCAACATTTATTTAATAAAGTAGCCACATGAAGAAAATCAATGACTAAGAAACTCCAAATTTGTCTCTAGAGCCCATCAATGCCCCAATCTTCTAATAAGGGATACAAAGGGAAAGGGAATGACATTTATTAAACACATACCACGCACAGCCACTGTCCTAGAGCCCTTATGCCTAAAACTTCACGAAATCCTCTGAATATTCCCATGAGTGTGGGGTTAACAATTCCATTTCATAGATTAGGAAATGGAGGCCCACAGATGTTAAACGACCTGCCAAGGGCAGATAGCATCTACCCACGATAGAATCTGGAGCAGAGATCTGAGCTCACTGGATCACACATTGCACCAGAGAAGAGACCATACCTGCGCTCAGGGCTACATCAGGCTCTCAGTAACACTTACTAATAAAGGACCACCTGCTCATGTTTTCCCACATGGCCCTGTGGCTTCTCCTGGAAGAATATTGCCCACTTCCATCACTTTCTCTGCTATAGTTTATGCAAGAACACGTGGAGGCTGGCAGGCTGATTTGTAATTGTTATCAAATTCAACATACGTGCAAACTGGATTGTAAGCATGAAGGGGAAGGACCACGTGTTCTTCCAGGACTCTCTTCCCCTGGGACCTTCCTGAAGCTCCCCCAGCCATGCCCATGAGGATGTGGGCTGAAGACCACGCTGAGCCTCGGGTAGGTTAAGGACGCCTGAGTCATCCAGCAAGTATTCCTTGCTGAGCCTTGGACCCACATGGCTGTGCCCCAGCATGAACCCCCAGCATCCCTCTCCCGGACCGCCCCACTTCCTCCCAGCCTCGTGGCCGCCAGGTGTATGCCTTGTCAGCCTCTTCTGTGTTATGTTGCAGAACATTGAAATTGGCAAAGCTGATGGAGGTTACACACCGCGTGGTGCAGAATAGTAGCTTAAGCAGATGTCTTGTCAAAACAGAATAAGAAACTGTGAAGAAATCGTCTGTGAAACCCAGCCATGTCCTGCTTCCTCTCATTTCTGCTGTAACATAGCAGTGGGGAAAACGTTTCGTTCTCCCAGAATAGTGCATTTCATATGGGAAGCTTCTAGAACTGCTATTCCAGTTCAGGTTGTTCACTTCCCTTTCTTACTTTTTCCTATTTGCTCTGCCCCCCTCCTCCCCTCCGCCATCTCCTCTTCCCTTCTGGTCCCTCCTGGCCTGGCCTGGCCTTTGGAAATGGCATCAGCTCCCTGACTCTGCAGCACTGGGTCCTGGGATTCTGAGGCCTGCACGCTCCCCTTCCCTTTGTCTAAGGAGGAGGAAGGGGGATGCTGGTGCATTATTGATGGGGCTGCCCTCTACGGAGGCCTGGGGCTGGGCCCCTGGAGGACGCAGTAAGCCTGGCCAGTCTGGGTGACCGGGCAGAGCCCCTCGGGGTGCAGGTGGCAGAGAGGGGTGGGAGAGAAAGCTCATTGCCTTTTGCCTTTGCCTTTCATTAGCCCCTTCACTGCACTTGGGGCTGGGAAGAGCAAGAGCTGGAGTCACTGAGAATCCATAGACAGATGGAGCCACCAGAGGGAAGGGCGTGTGAGGCCTCTGCAGGGAATTGAATTCACAGTTACGGTCGCAGCAGCGTGTTCAGCCTTCACACTCTGTCCCTCTCCGCTTCTCTGAATCAGCTCCCAGAAACCCAGGGCCAGTTCTTTCATGGCCAGGGCCAAAAGCTTCATTGCCCCCAGCCCCCAGCTTCCTCCTGTCCCACTCAGACAGAGCACCATCTCCCCATTGGGCCAAAGAACACAAGAAAAAACTCCATTTGTCACAGGGCACAGAACAACATTAAGTGGAACCACTCTGGGACACGGGCACAACTGTGAATTATTCAGCCTTGCAGACCTTATAGGCATTTTGGAGAGAAGTGAAAAAAGACTATTTCAGTACTGTGGCCTAAAAGAGCTGAACTGCACTCACTGGCTAGCGTGCTGTGAGGATTTTCTGCCTTAAAGTCTCTCTCTCTGGGCTGTTTCCTGGGCAGCAGTTGTATGCGCAGAGGAATTTGCTTACTTCTTTAGCTTTAGCATTGCATTGTGAGAATATGAGAGAGTGTGTGAGAGAGAGTGTGTGTGTGAGAGTGTGTGTGAGAGAGTGTGTGTGAGAGAGTGTGTGTGTGTGAGAGAGTGTGTGTGAGAGAGTGTGTGTGAGAGTGTGTGTGTGTGAGAGAGAGTGTGTGTGAGAGAGTGTGTGTGAGAGAGTGTGTGAGAGAGAGTGTGTGTGTGAGAGAGTGTGTGTGAGAGAGTGAGAGTGAGAGAGAGAGAGAGAGAGAAATGAATGAGTAAGCAGAAACCCTTCTTGTCCTCTGTATCTGCAGAGTGGAAACAAAGGCAGGTCTGGGCAGCTCCCTCTGCCTTCCTGGACACATTTGTACAGGAAAATGTCCCTTGGTAAAGAGAGGCTGCCCTGTCCTTGCAAAGAGCCTTGCTGAGAAGTCAGAGAGGGATGCACTCTTTCCATGCATGGCCCCAGCTCCAGCCCAGATGGGTCTTTCAGCCAGAGTCTTTTACTAGAAAGCCCAGAAATTCCCAAAACCTAGAGTCTGAGGTATGAGAAATCAGCAGCCCCTGCTCCAATTTTGGGCCTCACTTGTGAATTTCATTGTTTGGGGCAGGACTCTCAGTGGTCAGGGAAAGTGTGAAGATGCTGCTTCTGTGGTCTGTCCCAATTCCTTGTGGAAGGAGGAAGAGAGGTGTGGGGACCACTCCTGCTTCCCTCCATCTTCCCTCCTGGGGCTGCCCACCCAGGACAGGCCTTCCATCTGAGCACCAGAACACACAAGTGCAGACCACACACACACAGAGTGTGTCCCCTCCCCCTCCTTTCCTGCCTCTGGATGGAAGAAAGAAGGCATTGGCCAGCAGATTGTCAAATGCCCAGGAACTAAGGCTGCTGTCAAATGCCCAACTTCATCTGGCTTGAATCTCCACCGCTGGGCAGCATTGTTTGCAAGGAACAGATGTATTCAACAGAAGAGTGCGTGCAAATATGCCTTGGCATTGCAAAATGAATCCAGCCATGGCTGTTGCAGAGCTGAAGTTCTGGCATTCTCTTTCTGGGGAGACATGCGGTAGCAACCAGGGATCCAGGGCCCAAGTGAAGGAGAGGTTCAAAGGCAGCCCCAGCCTCTGTGCCACTGGGAAAGTAGTCCCAGGTGAAGACCCAGAAGGGGCAGCAAACCCCTCCCTGCTTTTAGCAGAATGGTGCTGCCCTCTGCTGGCAAGTCTGGGCTGAGCCGCTGGAGGGGCAGTGGAGATTCTCCGGCACCTGCTGATAGGCTCAAAGGGCCTTGAAGGGAGGCTGGTTTCTGTTCCCCTGGCAATCAGACAAGGGGACAGACTATTTTATATTGAAAAGCTGTGATTTCTCTCTCCTCTTTCTTTTTTTTTAAATACTGTGCTCTAATCCCAGAAGGTAATGTAGGAAAAAGGGAGCCAGAAGTAACTAATGCCAGATTAGTATCCTCTAAAGGTCTGGAATAGTGCCACAAAGGCTAGATGCAGGTCCTTAACTTTATAGAAAAAAACTCTAAAGATTAGACTTTAGAGTTTTGATTTGACAAAATTAAAAGTATGGCTCAGAGAGACAAATAAATTCTCCCAAACCCACATAGCTAGCAAGTAGCAGAGCCAAAGTTGAATCTGGGCTGTTGATGCCAACACCCACACCAGGCCAACCTTACCATTTAGGGTTTAACCCTGGATGTTAGGGTGAGACGGGGAATGCCTAACCATTTGGGGGAGACACCAGGCTCTGTGGCCCTGATTCTCCCCGCTAATGTCCTAGGCTTTTGTCCTTAAAGTGGGTTCCCCTGAATCGAAGGCCAGGGCAGGCAGCCTTGTGGAATGGAAACACAGCTAGTCTGGGTTTACCAGTTTGCTTTGAATTCTAGCTCTGCTGTTTAAAGAAAAGCTTTGTGACTTTTCAGCCACTTGTCCTTTGGATTCTGTCTCCTGTCTATAAAATGAGTGATTAAGTGAGGAAGAGGGATGAATGAGTGTTTATTTTGCTATTGTGTTAAACATCAAGGATCTTTTCTTAAAATATTTTTCTACCTCATGGAACACCGTGTCTTTAAAAAACAATCATAGCCACCAATGTTATGTTGTATGTATTCCTTCTCTCAGTTTTGCTTAAACAAAGATACATGACTGCCTTAGGTTGGGTCCCCTGAGAAATGGACTCTGAGGTGGAGATCAGCATGCAGGAAATCGGGGTGTGTTCTGGCAGCGCCGAGAAGGAGAGGGAGAGAAAGAGAACGGGAGAGAGAGAAAGGGAAGCAGAAGCCAGCAGAGGGAGAGGTTGGACCACGATGCCTGCACAACAAAGGGCTCAGCTGATCCCTGGGCAGCGCTGCAGCTGGGAGCTGCAGAGCTGTCTCTGCTGGGGAAAGGGGCCCAGGCCTGTGTGCCCACCCACACCGTGTCAATCAGGCAGGGCCATCACCTTGAGCAAAGCCACTCCTTCCATCCAGTGCAATTCCCAGGGAGGGACTAGCCATTAACTGACAGCAGCCAACACTCCCCCAGCTGGGAGGCTGAGGGCCCCCACATTCACCCCAATAACTGTGCCCACAAGGAGCAAAAAACAGCAGTGACCCATAGTCCCAATGTAGAAAATTTTCTGTGAGGTCTCATTGAAGGTAAAGGTTCAATTTTCATTTCATGTTTTGGGAGTGAAAATTGCTCACAAACATGCCTTCCCAGATCCTAGAGGTCCAGGGGCTCTAGGCTGAAAATGTGGCTTCTCCTTAGAATGCTAAGGTTATGATGTTTTTCTATCCGAGAGACCCCAAAGAGATGCCACCACCAGAGAGCCATTGTGACCCCTGCAGCAGGCCTGCTTCTGTTCCCAAGGTGCTTGGGAGAGGATGTTCCTTCCTCTGGGCCACCCTGCCCCAGCCCTGGCCCACAGCTTGGTGGCAGAGGACAACTGGAGTTCAACCCACACTTATCACTGGGGTCAGGCACCCTTAAGCAGGGCACAGCCTGCACAACTGTCCATGGGGACCCTGCTTCCCCCTCGTCATTCTCTTCCTCAGCCTCCCCTTTTTTCCCCTTTCAAAGCCTTCTCTCCCCCCTCCCCCGCCCCCTATCCTCTGTGCATCTAGCTTCCCAGGAGCCAGGCAAGGTGTCTCGAAAATGTTCACTGCTGGGAATCTTGCCTAAGGAAATAATCTAAAACATGGGCAATACAAGGGAAGATGCTTGTCTGATTGTCATTTATAAAAGTGACAGATCCAAGCCATTCTAAATGGCAAATCATAGGGGAATAGTGAATTATGGTGCAGCAGCAAAATGCACTATCATGCCACCATTAAAAATTATGTGTGTAAGAAATGGCATGAAAACATGTTTATGTTTAGTTAACAATGCAAGCCACAAAATTATATTCTACTACCTGATTGCAACAATATGAAATAAGTAAACACTTAAAGACTGGCAGGAATATCTGAACTGCTCATGGACCTGGATGGAGGCACCACACCAGGGATCTCTTAACCCTTTTCATGCCACAGACACTGTTGGCTGTATGTTGAGCCTATAGATTCCTTCTCAGACAGTGTTTAAATACCTGAAATATTAAACATGCAATTTTAAAGAAAACTAATGATATTAAAATATATGTATCAAAATATTAAAACAATGTTGCAACATAGTAATATGTGTGCTTCTTTTTAATACCATAAATAACAAGATCTAACAGAGGGTCAAATAATTACTATACCTATAAAGTAGTTATGAATGCAAATTGTACTTTAAAATGCCTGCAGAGGCTGGGCAAGGGACTTGAAGAGAGACTTCTCTGAAGAAGACAGGTGCACGGCCTACAGACATATGAAAAAATGCTCATCATCCTTAATCATCAGAGAAATGCAAATCAAAACTACTTTGAGATATCATCTAACTCTAGTAAGATTAGCCCATATCACAAAATCCCAAGACCAGAGATGTTGGCGTGGATGTGGAGAAAAGGGAACACTT
>CAUYPK010030205.1:0-56903 GCA_963574355.1 Loris lydekkerianus
ACTCCTCCACGCAGGGTGCTGGATCCGCTCACCAAGTCCAGGGCTGGAAGCCCTACTTCTTCATGCAGGGTGCTGGATCCGCTCACCGAGTCCAGGGCTGGAAGCCCTACTTCTTCATGCAGGGTGCTCCATCAGCTCACCGAGTCCAGGGCTGGAAGCCCTACTTCTTCATGCAGGGTGCTGGATCCACACACTGAGTCAATTACTTAACATGGGGAGCTGGAACTTGATGCCTCAGGGCAGGCAGGTGAAGGAGGAGACAACCTCTTCCTTTCTGGACCAAACCGCAGCCGCAGCAGGATCATGACATAACTCCCTAAAAAGGGAAGCAGCCAGACTGCTCTGGTCATCTGACGGCTGGTCAATGAATCTGAAAGTCACTGGCAACGTGGCTGACGATTCACTGAGCATCTGCTGAGGAGGAGGAAGAGGCCGGAGGAAGTGAGAACAGTGGCCTCGGGTCCAGCATCACTTAGCCTTCCGAGCGCACTGTCCAAAGCAGGGACAGCCGCTGCGCTGTCTTTGGGAACATCATGCCCGAGACGGTCTCTTTCCTTTTAGCTCTTCTAATTTCAAACTGACGAGTAGACTACCACTTCCAGGCCAGTAGAATTTCCAGAGTCTTCTTTCTGCTTCTCAGAATTATTTTTTCTTTCCTTTTAAAATCTGAAACAGTAGCTTCCGCATTTACTATGTGCACAGCGGTTTCGCGGCTGGCTCCTGGACACGACAGAGCTAGTGAATACCTAAAATGCCTAGCAACAGTTCCTGGTGACCGCAGGTCCCCAGAAACGGCCCCGCCCCTGCACCATTCCCACTTCGGTGGCCTGGGGACGCTTTGCCATGGTGGGCCGAGAGATTGTCATTTCAAGAAAGCAGCAAGAAATAGGCTCCATCCTGCTCAAGGAGCAAACGTGGAGACGTGGGCGTGGTCTCCATTCATAACTTATCCCCGAGGCAGCACCACGTGCACATTTTAGGCTGGAAATAAGGAAGAATTTCCTGGCTGTAGGAATTGCTAAATAACAGGGTGGATAAGTAAGGGAGGTTCCAGAACCTCCTATACAATCTCACGTCTAAGATGATTTTTTGCAGTCCTGACTAGAGACAGACAGATGGCCTCGGCGCCTTACTGACCCTTTTCCGGGGCATAAGATTCGCCTCTGATTTCCTCCCGCTTTTGGCAGTATTCTCTGTACCTTCCCCCCCAGCGGAGCACACTTAACTGCGTTCCCTTTGGCTTGTTTTCATTCAATCCCTCCCTCCTGCATGGATTGCTGGTCGAAGGTCAGCATTGCCCAACTACCCACACATAGTTTGGTGGTGGCATCAGATACCCAGGCAAAACAGAGACGATTCCAATTCCAGCCTATCCACGCCTGAACTTCAAATGTGGATAGAAGCAGAGAATTAGCTGTTGCAAACAATCCATTGTAAATGAAAATGTGATCCCAGTAATTGATTTTAAATAGATTTTTTAAAAAAAGGAATCTTTGGCTGCCTTGCGTGGAGAATACAGAGTTTCAAAAGTGTTCATTCCAGGGCTGGATTTTTCCCCCCTTTCTTCTGGCTTAAACCCCAAATGGCCAAGATCCCAGTCTGAGTAAACAGTGTGGGTGGTGACTGTTCTGTGAGGCCCGACAGAGGATGCAATCACTTTCTTATTCTGTTCAGCATTAAATCATGTGAAACTAGCCTGATTACTCCACATAACTTTTGCTCAGTAATGGAGGGCAACATAACATGTATTCCTTCTCTGCTTCTCAGGGAGAAAAAAAATGAATTCTCCTAACTGCGAGTGTTTAATTATGTATAAAGTTCGTTGACCTCACAGGCGGCTGTCAGATGATCTTGCTAAGGCCTGTGAACGGCATTCCAGGAATGCAGTGATGTGGGCAGAAACCGTGTGTGTTCATGCCACCGAATGCTTTAAATGGGACCGAATCAGCAGCAGTCCAGAAAGACTCCAGTGAAAACAGAACTTTAGGACAATCAGTAATTTAATCTCACCTAAACATTTCTAGGCCTTCAAGAGTGATCGTTATAAATCAGAAAAGCTCAGGAAAATCCCGCAGGGACAGGGCCCATGACGATGACGAGGTGAAGTAATTTTGTTTGCTGGTTACTGCCGCAGCTGGTGGGAAATAAACATATTTGCAATGTTCTTTCCCCGTGTTAGAGGTAATGCTTTCTGACTTCCCTGCCTGCTACTGACATTAAAAGAAAATGATGAAGCAATCTCATTCATAAATACACGGCGGGGATTGCAGGAGGGAGCAGAGTCTATGTTTATTTAGACAGTTTTGATGTAATACAGCCCTCACATGGGTAGGCAGGAACTATACCTAGTGTCAGGAAATGCCCTGAGACGTGTTCTTCATACTCAGGGGTTTGGATTTTCCTCTTCTGGTTAAGGAAGTGGAAGGGAACCGGCAAGATGAACGTGCAGGCTGTGTCTCCCTCTCTTAATTTCCACCTGGGGCCACACTCCCTCCTGTCTATGTGCCAGGAAGGAGGATGCCCCTCAGGACCAGGGAACGCTGGGAGCTGGGCTGGTAACAGGAGAGCAGAGCCCCAGCAGACACTGCCGGAGGGCTGCCTCCAAAGGCTCTCCACTCAGAGGGAGAAAATGTGAAACAGTTGGGTTTGGCGCTTCCTAAAACATTTCTTTAAATTACCTGATTGGGGGTCCAATATTATTATCTTTCAGTAGCTTTCTCACCCAAACACATTCACACTTTATCCAGATATCATGCTTTCAGAGGGCAAAACTGTGCAAGGTCATTTTCTGAAACAAAACTACTACGCTGCACTGGCTCTGGGACCATCATTGTTATGAGTCCGAAGAATGGGCGTCTGGAATTTAGCCAATAATTTTGCTGCCCCACCAGAAACAAGCTGGAAGGAGTCTCACTAGTCTTCACTCTTTAACCTGAAATTCTTTAATTCTTCACGAAATCAGCCACCTAGATTTTGAATGTGGGGTGTCTGTCTGCATCCAATTCAAGTTCATTCAATAGATATTTGGAAAACTCAAATAATGAATGAGGCAGTAGTGGTGACACAAAAATCAAAAAGGCATGAACCCTGGGGCAGGTCACAAATGAAGAGGCAGATGAAAACCCCAAGAGGCAGGAGGATTTGAGTAGGTTTCCCACATGGAATCTTCCCAGGGTTAGGGGGCTGAACCCTTAAAGGATTTCAGCAGGTCAACGGGAACTGACCAAACGTTCAGTTCACGCTTATACATTATGGCATTCTGCAGAAGAAAGAGATAGAGCTGTCACTGAGTCATGTTATTTCCTGGCTGGTGTTCTACAATTTTATCTTGTTTTTATAATCTGCTTGATATTTGAGGGATTCCCCCTAGAGATCCTTCCTTTAAGACCCACAGCTCTTAATATTACTTTGTTCTGTGGTCAGCAAAAAAAGAAAAGGAATTCTGTCTCCCCATCCTGAAGAAGGAAGCCTTCTTTCAAATATTCAAAATTTTTTCCAAACATATGATGATCCCCACAGTTACAGGGGAAGTATGCTTCCAGATAAAGGAATTTGGACAAAAACTAACATCCTAAATCATTTCCACCCTTTGGATACTTCAACTTATAAAATTCTTTGAAGGAAATGACTCTTATTTCTCATGAAGTTCCTATTGGGAAATCACAGGGAACCACAGTTATGGAGGCAATATCTTCGTGCACATCTCCATTCCCTTCCACTGCCAGTGACCCTCAACAATCTCTGAGCCACAGTAATGCCCTTATTTTTTATTTCCAGCATGTGTGGCACTCTGCTTCATCAGACAGCTATTTCAGGACATTTCTCATCTCTGTTACATTGTAAGTTCTTGGACATCAGTGACTGTTTTATTATTCTTTATATCCCCCCATGTCATTAACAGAGTTGGTCTCTACTAAAAGAATGAATAAGTGAGTAAATAAACATCATGAAAATGTCTATAGCAGGGGTCGGAAAACTTTTTCAGTGAAGGACCAGTTAGTAAATATTTTAAACCATATGGTCTCTATCATAATTACTCAACTCTGCCATTGTAGCATGAAAGCAGAAACAGACAATACATAAAAAAATGAGCATGGCTATGTTCCAATAAAACTTTATTTACAAAAGCAAATGGTGAACAAGGTTTGGCCCATAAGGACATAATTTTCCCAGCCCTAATCTTTGCCGTAAATGTTGGTATATTTTTCAAATTTTCATTTGGCACTTGTGTTTTTCAATAATTAAAGTACAGAAAATGTAAACGTTAGAGGGTGGTTTTGTGACTTAGAGTAATAAATTTACTAAAAAATAAAAAGGAAAGTGCATGCAGAAGCATATTTCATGGTCACTTATTTTTGTCTATTGTATGCCTTTAAAATTCATAGCCCCATTATTAAGGGTAGTAGTTTTGCCATTTACATCATCATATTGAGCTAACTTGATATGATAAGATCTCAGAGTTATCGAGTGAAGGGTCTGATGCTAGGTCAGGCTGAACTTGACACTCTTCTGGGAAAGGGGGAATAAATGTTTCCCCATCCTGCTCTCCACCAGATCATCTGGTCTCTTGATTTTACTGCTAAAATCTTTCCCAAGGTTATTAATGCAGAAGATACTCCTTTTTCCTGATGACTCTCTGGAAAACATCCAGCTATGAAGAGCACAACAGAATCTCAAAAGCTCAGCAAACACACAGAGAAAGAAAGGGTAACTAAAAGAATCTGATGAAAACAAGATGTCTCGGCCTGCCACCCGGACCTCGCCCATCATTACTTTTGGCCTCGCTATCAGGTCGCCTTTTGTTTGACATATAATTTTGAAAAGAAGCTAGATTTGAATTGTGGCCCACGCTAAGTGGATACAAAGTCCCAGGTCGATTGCTTAGTTTAGAAAAATTCAACTAGTCCTTTTGGAGCAATGAGAAAATGCATAGCAAATAATGTCCCAATGATCACCCCCATGGACATCTCCTGAGATAGGCTACTTTAAGGTGGGGAGCTTCAAACAGCGTCAGCCATCCCCAGGCTGTGATGAAATAGTTCTAGCAATTTCTTCTAAGAAAGAAAAAAGTGAAATTTGAGCCCTTCCATTATGCCATGCTTCTCCAAAACACCAGACCAGGTTAAAAAAAAAAAAAAAATAGGTTTCTGTACCTTAAGAAAATGAGATCCCACCGGGTTAGAGATGGGAGGTGTCACGGAGGGAGGCAAAAGACCTTTCTTCACACCTGCCACTTCCAACCTATGCACCTTGAGGCCAATTACCTGACTTTAATGTAAACTAATGTGCTAATTTTCAACCTAGGTCTAGACTATACATGTTAGTGAGGAGAAATCAGAGAAACAGAGGGCATATAATATACTGCCCAATTTATTTCAACAAATGCCGAAAGCCTATCACCATCTTGCACTGGAGAGTGGAAAGTGAATGTCACAGACCCTGAGCACAGAAAGCAGGCGAGCGTTTCATCGTCAGAGCATCACATATTGCTTTCTGCAGCACTTCAGTGCCCAACCATCCTGGGTTCCTCTCTTTCTGCTTATTGAATTTCTTCCCCTTCCTGTTTGCCACAATGCCTAATTACCAGTCACTCCTCATTAAAACATCCCCTCCTCTTCCCTGCCATAAAACGAGGAAGGATTCTCACCGTTACTCAGAACAGGGTTTCAGCAAACAGTATCATGTACACGAAGCAATGTTATTTATACAAGCTTCATTCATATTAGGTAATATTTCCAATTACTTAAAACATAGGTGGCAATGGTACGGCAGGAACCTTATTGCAGTCTTGGCTTGGGGTAAGATGTATCAAAGTAAAGACAGGTTGGGTGCAGTGGCTCACACTAGTAATCCCAACATTCTCAGAGGCCAAGGTAGGAGGACTGCTTGAGGCCAGGAGTTCAAGACCATCCTGAGCAACAGTGAGATACAGTCTCTACAAAAAATAGAAAAACCAGCCAGGCAGGATGGTACATGCCAGTAGTCCCAGCTACTCAGGAGGCTTGAGGCAGGAGAATTGCTTGAGGCCAGGAGTTCAAGGCTGCAGTGAGCTATGATGACACTGCTGCAGTCTAACCAGGGCAGCAGAGTGAGACTCCATCTCAGACAATAAAAAAGAAAAAAGGCAAAAGTTACAATGAGGGATCATGTGAGGAGGACAGTGAGAGGGAACTAAGAGGGGTCAGAGTATTGTGAAATCTCCCCCAAGCTGTTTACGACATTAATCAGGACAACTTCCTCCATCTCAGTCACGGGAGTCTGCAGGTAATACAGATTGCATCATTTAAGTTTTTCTAGGGGACAATCACTGAAAATGAAGTACAAATTCATTAGCATCCACGGTGAAGACCGTGCAAGGAAGGGGGACGATCCTCAATGGGGAGGGGTGAATCTACTCAGGAACCTCTTTTGTCTCTACTCCCAGGATCGAGAACGCCCTCTCTCTAGAGAACACCTCGTCTCTGTTCCCTTAGGTGAGCCTCTGAGGCTCTGTCTCGAACACAAACAATGGCTCAAGAGAAGAAAACATATAAATAAGCCAAGGGACTAATGTGACAAATCTTAAGTTCAATCCAGCATGAGACAGATGCTCTTCATGAGCCCTCATGAGAAAATCACCTGCTCCTTTCTCCTCCTTTCCTCTGACTTACAACTTCATCCCGAGTGAAAACTTCTAGCTGAAATACGAAACATTTGAAGAGTCTGTCTCAAGATTTCCAGACATTTCACTAGGCAAAGTAAAAGGACTTCTCTGATGAGTGTGTCTGGAACAACACCAGTAAAATGTCTTTTCAACCACTCATTCTGCAGTTAAGTTCTAAGGCTACTTCTGCATCAAGAAATGAGACCAGATGTGTTCATTTCTTTAGTCCCTGGCAGCATTTTGGGCAGAACAAACAGAAAATCTCGAGGAAAAAAAGAACCTTTCGGAGCCCGCTTTGGGCCCCTTCGCATTCCTGTTTTAAGCATTACAAGATTGGTCCTAGGCCACAGATGCAGCTTTTGGACGTCACATCCAGCAGACAGATGTTTTCCCTTAAATCTGTTGTCTCTCTCTCTCAATCTGTTTATAGCGTGTTTCCATTTCAGCCTGCACCTTACTTGAGTTCTCCCTAACTGCACGTCCTAAAGGTTTCTTGCCTCTGCACACAAAGGGCTATTTTTCTATCATTTGTTCTGTTTTCTGTAAGGAAGTCACTCATTCTTCAGGTAACCTGTTAACCCATTACTGGTGTGTTTGCTTCCTCAGCCATCTTCAAGAAAGGTAGTAAACACCCCATATAAATTATTATTCATCACCCTTAGTTATGTGGTACCAGAAAGGGTTTTGTTCTTCTTCAAAGTAACCCACTGAGGCCGCGTGACTGGTATTAGCTTCTTAAACCAATGGGGTATCAATTTATAGGCTTCCACAAAGTGGTCAGGGTTACTAACTCAAACCTGGATGTTTCTGTTCTGGGCTAGTAGATGGTCTTCATGTAGGACAGACCAAGGAACCCCATGGGTGTGTCAATGAAGCAGATTTATGGTGGCCAAACCTAGCAATAGATTTCAGGGATGAGTCCAACCTCTCTCAGTACAGGTTCATCCAGTATAGGATTAGAAACAGGGTAGCATCTGCTGGCCTTTCTCATACATAAAAGTACAGTGAGACAAGGATGTTTCTTGGGGTAAAGGAATAGTTCTGTGTCCTTATGGCAATGGTGATTATAGGAATCTAGATACACGGTAAAACACACACACACATAAATGCATGTAAAAACTGGCAGAATCTGAATAAAGTCTAGAGCTTATGTTAACATCAATGTCCTCGTGTTGATAATGTTATGCTTTGTAGGTGATACTACACACTACTGTAAAATGTGCCAGTGGGGGAAACTGAATGAAGCGTACACGGAATTTTTCAGTAATACATCTGCACTTCCTATGAATCTCTAGTCATTTCAAAATAAAAAGTTTAAAAAAAATTTTGTTTTTAAGTTGCAGGAGAAAGTTACTCCGTACCTGGCTGTGGTTTGTCCAATTTATCCTGATTTTGTATTTGGAACTCTGTATTGCGTCTTTCTTCTACTCACAGTATTTTTATGTATTTCCTATAACCTCCCCCTAAGAAATTAAGTCAGTCTACTTTCTAATCTCTAAAAGGCAGATTCTCTCAATATGAGAGCTGTAAAGAAGGGATGGAGAGAGATGACTAGGTTTCTGAAAGGTTCATAGCAGGTTCAGCAGGGTCCTGCATTACAAACAGCATTCTAACAAAACATCTTTCTGTTGTCTTGTGGGCTCCCAGAGACGTAGAGGTTTAACGAGTAATTGGGCTGTAGTTCAAGGGAAAAACATATACATGAGGTCATTCAATAAGGAACAGGAAGGAATAAATTATCTAATTTAATCCAAGACTTTGTTCTTCCTTCCGTCTCCTTGTTTCTCCCCAGGACTTCCCATGGCTGGCTCCTCACGTTACAGATCTCAAACCAAAGCAACAGGTCCTGCAAAGCCATGATTTATTTTATTTCAAGTTTCCAAAATTTCAGATTAATATGAGGGTACGAATGATTAGGTTACAATGTTTGCATTTGTTAGGTAAAGTCTCTGTTGTAGTTGTGCTCCACACCCAGCAGGTGCCATAGACCCTTGCATTATGCCTACTCAGGGGGATGACACCAACTCCCTTCTCTCGTCCCCTCTCACCCCAACGTGAATTGAATTGAGTTTTTCTCTCATGAGCGCATGTATTAGTTTGCTGACTGGCTTCATATTAATATTGAGCACACTGGATACTTGCTTTTCCAGTCTTGTGATACTTCACTGAGAAGAATGTATTTTACACCATCCAGGTTAATACAAAAGATGCATTCAGAACTTGACCCAGCACTGTGTGCTTTGAAGATGGAGAAATCATAGCATTCCATGGCATTCCATGGCATACATATACCACAGTTTGTTAATCCATTCATGGGTTGATGGGCATGTAAGTTGTTTCCACTTCTTGGCGATTGTAAACTGAGCTGTGATAAACAATCCAGTGAAAATGTCCTTATGATAAAATGATTTTTTTTTTTCCTTCTGGGTAGATGCCTACTAATAGAATTGTAGGATCAAATGGAAGGTCTATTTTTAGTTCTTTGAGAATTTCCATACTTCTTCCAAAGAGGCTGTATTAGTTTGCAGTTCCATCAACGGTATAAAAGTGTTCCCTCCTCTCTATATCTGTACCAGCATCTACATGAAACTCAGATTTAAATTAGTCTCCCCCCTCCCTAGGCACTCTCTCCATTATCTTTTTTGTTTTCTAACACTACCTTCTATTTTGGTTTACTTATTTATTGTCTGTATCTGTTGACTGAGTGAAGGAAGGAATGAAACATCTCTAAAGCCTTAGCCCATCATTAGACTATGATAATTCTCAAACACACAGATGTTACTGAACGATACATCCAGTTCACGTATGTGATGATCACTTTATGTTTGACAGATTTGAGTGATGTCTTAGACACCAGCAGCCAAGTTCAAGGGCTATGGGGATTCCAGGGAAGAGACATGATTCCTGTTGAATTGTCGGACTGGACAGAAAGAGACAGGTAGGTAAGTGGAGAGGTGGGAGATGAGAATAAACACATGTCGAAGTTCACGTGCACACACACACACATTTTTGTTTTTCAAAGATATAATCAGATCTTGATACTTCTTTTACCCTTGTAAGTGAATAAGAATCTTCTGTCAGGGGAGAGGCAGAAAAAAACCAAGAGGATAGGTTTTCTGGGCACTGGTGGGGATAAAGTGGGGGAGAAGCAGCCCCAGAGATGCTTTTGTGACCTAGGGACAATGTCCTGAATGGTGTCTTCACTTCAACAGTCTGGACTCACAAGGTCATGAGAGGCTGGGAGTGGGAGCTGTCCTGTCACCAGCCCAGTGCCAAGCTGTCCTCTCCTGGAACATGTCATATCACTGCTCAAAATAGGTGAGCTTCAGATAACCCATCATGCCCAAAATGTCCTAAGAAAACTCGTAGAGGGTTGTGTTTTTAGTTGTGGTGAAATGCTTTAAACAAATTTCTAACCTCACATGCATCTGTTTTAGCAAGGGAAAAAAAATCCCCCAAAAGACTCCTTAAAAATCATGGGAATGAGAAACAGAGCGGCCAATGACCCCGTAACTTCAAAAGTATACATAGTGCCAAGGAGCCCAAAAGTTAGTCTTCTGACAGCAAAAGTCAGCATGTGCTGACTGACTCCCCTTCATTTCACGCTTCTCTTAAAAGAAAACAGGCCGGACTGTTTCAGTAAATAACAAAAGGTCAGAGAAATGCTACGCACAACATGAGCAAAATAACTGCTCAACCTGCCAAAACGTTTCCAAAGGCCTAACAGGCAGAAAAACCCAGTGGTGAAAGAGTCCACAGACCTGACCAGTGAGGGAAGAAAAGGTCCTTCCCAGTAAAATCTGCCATCAGGCCTCTGGCTCCTAATTCGTCGGTAAGAAATAAAAATAAACGTTCAGCTGTCAGGTTTAGCCAACACTGACTTATCTAAAAGTCCTTCATCGAGAAAGAGGTTGCCTATGCCTATAGTTGTTCCTGTGTTGTTTTTTTAGTTCCTCTTCTTAGATTATATTTTGACATTTAGGCCAGTGTAAAAATGGTCAATGACTACATACTCAACAAACAAGATCCAAAGAGTTCATTTTGTGAAATCTCCTCCTGAGTGAAAGTTGCACCTGGTCAAGCCCATCCACCCAAGGTTGGGCAGTCACTGCGTGTTCATTGTATCTGCAGAATTTCTCGGAGGTAAACAGGATGCTAACACCACTGAAGGAGCTTTGTAGAGAGACAGAGGATAGGCACATCCAAGGCAGAAACAAGGGCTGTGCACCCTTAGGACACTGCCTCGACTGATTCTGAAGCAGAAATCCAGAGGGATATGGCTTCCCCCAGGCATCCCTGCTATCTCCAGGTAGACTCCACCACCCGTGGAGATTTGTTGCCAGACTTGTTGTGGAGATGGGATCTTCTTCTCTGGCTTCCACAGGACCTGGCAAGTGATGGACGCTCAGCATTTTCATTGAGTTGCGGCAATGGCCCCCCTGTTGTACAGCGTTTCTGGTTTCAAACTGTAAAGCAGCATTTCACAGAATATTTCTTGTGAAATACTGGTCGTGTGAGATGCTACTTGGGTGCAAAATAATTCTGATTCTATGATGAAATAAGTTTTAGGAAGGCTTCATACAATTACTACCGTCCCCAACTTCAGAGTCTTACTGAATGTGAGCTCCCAAACAGTCCTGCAAAAAAGAAGCCTATTTAAATCATCATTTCCCAAGTGATTTTCAGAAACATTTTAAAAATGAATACCTGTTACCATGCTCAGAAACTAGTGTTTTGTAGAAGACATACCAGGGAATACTACCTTGGAATAGTTTCATATTCATGTCTAATCATCTCTCACATATTAACAAGTCCAAGTTCTTCCTTTGTGATTATTATTGAGGTCAATACTGCCCAGTTGACATCCTATGTTAATCTCTGGGTCTCACTGCTTCATAATATCATAGATTCACAGAAGGTTAGATCTGGATGTACTCTTAGAAATAATCACAAAGTAAAAGTCAACCCCCAAATTCAACAGAGGAGTTAACCAAACCTCCTGGTGAAGCGACTAGCCAAAGAAGGAGACATGTTTGACTGACCAAAGACTAGGGTGATTTGAAGCACCTCTTGCCTGCCTCCCCATCTACTCTAGGGATAGGAATTATAGTAGCGGGCCCCCGGTGGGAAAGGAAAGGGAACCTTGTGCCATGGAACCCCTAAGTGCCACCCCCTACATGCACACGTCTATCCTCCTGCCTAACCCCAACACCTCTACAAGCAGGTATTTCATAGGCCAGGAAGCTCACGGCCACATAGTAAGCAAGCAGCTATGCCAGGATTTGAGCCACGAAGAGTTTGAGTCTAAAACATATAATCCTGTGAGTATATTACACACACGCTCAGCACAGGAGCCCTTGGAAAAAGCATGTTGAGTTACACATTGAGCTAGGAATTGGGTGTCTGAGGCAGTGGTGACAACAGCTACGTCATGGAACACAGTGAGCCTTTGTTTTTCTGTCATAATAGCCTATCATTTGTGAATGTGGGGGAGAGAGTGAGGGGATTTTTACTATTAATGAACAGTGAATCAAGTTAATGAAGTAATGAGAACTAACTGAAGATATTGAATATCACAAGTAATATAATCTGGGAAGATTTACAGGACCTTGTAATAGAGGTTATAGGTTTCTCCTGTCGGGTTAGTACTGATGGTTGGTTGTTTTTCAGGAAATTTATAATGGGCACAGTTAATGTGATGATGATGATGGTGGTGGTGGTGGTAGTGTATTGTCATTGTTACTATTCAAAACTGCTGAACTCCTAATGAGGGAAAAAAACATTCTCCAGAGTAGTAAACTGATAAATGATAAGAATATTCTTTTTCATATTCATCTTCCCATAATCCAAATGAAAACCTTCAAGCTTCCTTATCTGCATCTTTTGAGGTGATTTGCATACTAAGTGGTTTTTTTCCCCACTTACTTATGAAATTGCTATCTTTTAGAGAATTTCTGAAGTGAACATGTGGTCTCTAAGTACAAGTAAAACATGAAAAACAACAACAACAATAAATGTCTTAACACAGTAACTAAGAAAAAGCCAGGAAGGCTATGTTAACCAGTGTGATGAAAATGCGTCAAATGGTCTATAAAACCAGTGTATGGTGATAAAAAGAAAGAAAGAAAGAAAAACAACAACAACAAACCAATAAACATCAAATAATGGCCCTGGTCCCATAAATAACCAAATTCAATAAAATATGGGCATGGAAGAATCTGTCTTACTCATCACGACAGCTAACGTGAGGCCCTGCTTCTGAATCTCATGGAGTTTCAGTCCTGATGGAAGGAGAAATTTTAATTTTTAGTATTTAAAAGTTGTAAAGGAAAGAAAAGTAGCTGCCTTCTACCCTTTTAGGTTCTTTGGCTGGGTTACAGATTAAACTGACATAAGGCAGATTAACAGGAGAAAAAGCATATTTAATTATGTAGGTGCCTACGGGAGTCTCACAAAATACAAGATTCAAAGAAGGCCAGATGATTAAGCTTATGCAGTATCCTGAGCTACAGAAAGGAATAGGGGCTTGGGGTTTCTGGAGGTGGTAGAGACCCAAGTTATGGGAATGTGAGGGGCGGAATAAAGAGGAGTCCAGTGAATAAAGATGATCTTAATAGGCAGATGAAATGTCTCAGGTAACAGAAGTTATGATGCAGCAGAGTAGGCGATTGTCTGGGTAGCATGCCTTGAGCTCCAATAAAGACAACCACCACTATGTAACCTTAAGAAAAACAGTGACTAGTACAAAGAAGGTTATTCTTTGGTTATTAAGACAGTCAGTCTTGAATAGTGAACTTTAGCTTTAAGTTTACCATCTGGAAATAAAAACAAAATACAAGTCCCAA
Source organism: Loris lydekkerianus (assembly GCA_963574355.1). NCBI lineage: Eukaryota > Metazoa > Chordata > Mammalia > Primates > Lorisidae > Loris > Loris lydekkerianus. The sequence goes on from CAUYPK010030205.1 coordinate 13,489, forward strand.
AGATGAATTTATGTCTCTACAGATCTTTTTACTCCTAAAATATATAATGCTAATTTTCTCAACATCTCCAAAAAGACATCAATAAGATCATTCACTAAGATTTTCAGATATAATGAAGAAGTGAATATTTATAAGGGAACAGAACTTGTCACAGCTTATTGACAGAAAATTTGCCTTCAAGTTAATAAAAAGCAAATTGAAAGTTGTTTGGCTTTTACCACTTGCTTTTTTAACATTCCAAACTGCCTTTACTTACTTACTTTCTGCATATGTCCTCATGTCTTAGTGGGAGAGCTCTTGCTTTAAAAATTAAAAAAAAAGAGTACTTTTGTTCCTCCCATACCCAAGTAAACTTGATAGGGTCAGTTCTGCATAGAAGAAATTCTACACAGAGAAATAGACGGATGTAGAAGTGGAATTGCAGGCAGAAAGTAAGGAGGAAGGACAAGCAAGATAAATATTGCTTCCCAGCATCTGCTAGTTCCTGATATTTAAAAAAGCGAATGCACAGACAACAGACACTAACTCTGTAAACAAAAACATATTTTACTATTTTAATGCTAACTAAAATTATTCCTAGGATGCACACAGTGTGATTTGTTTGCTCACTATGCAGCTGCCATTTACATAGTGTTTATTACATACCTGGCCTTGTTCTGAGCACTTGGCTCACGGTAAAGGCATTTCAAGCTCACAACAGCTGAATGAGGAAGATGCTATTATACTTGGCACTTTGCAGATGAGAAAAAGGAACCATAAAAACCTCAGGTGGGAAAGGGCAGGGCACAGGGTTGGTGCGGGGCATGTGGGCTTGAGTCCATACTGCTCACACCTGGCCCTACACTGACCAGCCATGAAATCAGCTGGGCTTCCTGTCCGGACATGCTCAGATAAGAAGCATGTTCAAAGTAGTCAATAGTCGTTTTCCATATAAGAATATACTGCAACACTCAAAAAAGGGTTAAACTATTCCATGATCCCACCACTATATCACATATGTGGGGCAGCCTAATCACCAGTGTGAGGCTTCACAAAAGAAGTTCCTGAATCCTATTCCAAAACATTGGCAACGAGAGCAAAAAACCCTCCCTGAGAACCTAAGCCATTTACAGCCGAAATTTGGGAAAGAGACTATTTGAGATGGCCATTGGCTACTTCCATTATAACAATTTGATGATTTCTTTTACAGTCTACATATGAATAATTGAACAGTTTAATTGCCAATGTTTAAAAAGTTGCCTGTGTTTAGGAGAATGAGATTTTTATTTGGGATTCCCCAGTATGTTAGAAAGATGAGTCTCAGTAAATTGTGGGCAAGAAGGAAATAATAGACATATTTGTGGCTATGAGCAGCTAACCAGAATTAAAAAAAAAAAAGAAAGAAAGAAACTCTCTGGACTTGTGCAGTTCCAAAAACTGCTGAATGTTTTCTTTTTTTCCACCTACTAAGCATTTCTCTCTTATCAAGAAGGATTCATTTCCCACCTGTGTCTTTTACGTTCTCAAAATATAAAGTTAGCATTTATTTTCTCCCCGATGAAAGCTTGTTTGAGTTATTCTTTCAGGAATTACAATTTTGTCTGGAAAACCAGTGTGAGAATAAGCTTCCTTTTATGTACAGTAAACTCCCAACTGTTTAGAATGTTTGCTCGGGGGATAAAGAGATGCTGGGTAGTTCTTTAGGCTTTGTACTAATGACCATGTCTAAACTGACTGGAGAAAAATGAAAATGTACTTAGACTGAATCATGTCTTCCTTTATTGAAGATTTCTCCTCAAGAGAATCGGGATTATCAATGTCAGTTTTTTATGGGCCAATGTTATTTGAAACTTCCAAATGTTTGTCTTATAAATGAATATAAGTACTCAAAATACGGATTACAGGAAAGATACTGTTTGAGTTGTACTGTCCCTGCTCTTCACAGTGAAGCATGAGATTTCAAGTAAAATGAAGATTGTATCTTCACGTGGTGTCACCAGAAGGCACCGTCCTGTGCACTCCTTGGAGCTCAGCAAAAACCAGTGAGACAAAGGTGGTATGAAGTCTCCCTGCCATATGGAACACAGACAAAGAAAGGTAGAGAAGAAAAAATGCAATGCAGCAAAACAGGAGCTCTGTCTAGACCTGGGTCTGGCCCTTGGGCTGCAAAGCTCAGCTGCTGAGTGCACAGACCTCATGAACATATGTTTCGATCCCTAGTAAAGAAGAATCGTAGGATCAACTACAGTGGGAAGGATCTGGCAGTTAACAACATCTCCATTTTACAGATGGTGCAGCTGAGGTCCAAAAGTGCTAAGAAACTCAGAGCTAGAGCTCCTGAGACCAGACCATTGGTCACCTTCTCCAGCTCCAGAAACATGACCTCATTTTTTCCATAGTATATGCTACTGGTCACCAATAAACTGGACGATAGTGTGGACAGCTCCATCCAAGCTATTACTTCCAATAAACAGACTAAACTTGGTGATGCTGCCAGTTCAGAGCCCCTTTCCTCCTCTATGGAGATTGGCCTGTGTCCCAGGGTCTCATTAGCCATCTCTACCTTAATTTGGGGGCACACTAGACCCTTAGGTATGTGATTATCTTAGGCTTCTAGTTGGAAAGCTACATCTGATTCATTAGAACATTCAGGTCTTCAAAAACGAAACTGGCCTTGTGTGAAATCCTAAAAGTGGAGGATATGGACTCAGACAGATGCCATTCCCTAGCCGGGATAAGCGATGTGGTTTGGACAGCCTGCATTTTCTTTTCTCACTTTGTGATTGACCTGCTGAGTACACTTGGGCTACTCACTTCTTGACCTTGGTCTGTCTTGGGTTTCCCCTGTGTAGAAAATGTGGGAAGCAATGTCTAACTACCTCTCAGGGATGCTGTGATTCTCACAAGTCAACTTAACTGGAATAAGTAGAGTAATTAACAGTTATAAGTTAGAACTGACTACACACCCACTAAACAAGGTTACTCAAGGACAAACTCCATCCAGGCTGTTTTCACCAGTCTACAGTAAAAGGGAAAAATTAGGGAAAGTGGTGAGTTTTTAAAAAAATTAAATTCATTCAGTTTTAAAACTGTGTAACTTATTCTGAGATTTTGATTTTCCTCTTTTTGTGTGTGTGTGTGTGTGTGTTAAATGTTCTTCATTTTACCAGTGAGGGTAAATAATAACTGATTTCTTGATATCTCATTTTGACAAAACAAGAAGTTAGCATTTCCACATTGGTCTTTAAACTAGGGGAAAAAAGAGTTTTGAAATCCAAAAATTTGGCTACCAGTACCTTAGAATGAGTTACCTGTGGATAAAAACTCATAAAGAGACTATGTGACTACTGTTTTATGTGACCAAACATTTCATAGTAAGACACGAGGCTCACGTCAATATGTAATGCAAAAAGATTTCAAAAGTTATACTAATAGAAGAAGTTTCCAAATTAAGAGGTAGTAAAATATGCTGCTATCTAAAAACAAATGAAATATAGATGCTAAAGTACTATACAAACAAATTGCATTGTCATTTTTCCAATGGTATAAAGTATTTTAATTAAAACCCAGAGGGCATGAAGAGGCAATATAATCCGGTATACACAGCCATGATAACAAGGGAAGAAAACACTGTTTATTGATTTTCAACTTTAGATCCTATCCATAGAAGCTATAGACAAATATTGATTCTTCAGACAAACCACAGTAGGACTTAACCATTCTGGGAACCAAAAGGGACACAGGTGTTGTCAACCTCGGCCCTGGGTGACAGAGGCTACAAGGCAGAAGAAAAGAGCTGAAAGAGTTGATATTCTCACTTTTTGTAAGTAATTAAATTATGTTCCCTGTGGCTAATAGAAGGCAAAGTGAGGTTAGTTGAATTTATTTGGGATTTAAGCAATGTTCCGGAAGTGGAGGGACGTGCCATGGAAGGAAAAGGCTTGGAGAAGAAATGAGGTTGAATGGGGAGAGAAACCTCTTTTACTATAAAAAGCCAACAAAGTCAAATGTTTATAAACTGAGAAACAGTGGTGCCATGGGTTGACTTGTGTCCCTCCAAAGATGTGTTTAATCCCTGGTATCTATGAATCTGACTTTATTTAGAAACAGAGTCTTTGCAAATTTAAGTTAAGAAGTCGTCAGGGTGAGCTCTAGCCCAAGATGACTATGTCTTTATAGGAAAAGAAAAACGCCCCCAAAAGCCAGAGACGCACAGGGACACACAGACCAAGTTGAGGAATGCCAAGGATCACGAGCCACCAGCAGCAGCCCGAGAAAGCAAAGGGGCACCTTTCCCTAGAGCCTTCAGGTGAGCAGGGGGCTCTGTGACACTCAGCCCTTGCCCCCCAGAAATACTGAAAGAATAAATGTCTGTTGTTTTAAACCTCCCAGTTTATTGTGCTTTATCCAGCAGTCCTAGAAGACCAGCCCCAAATGGTATATACATATATTATTTAGAGATACGAAGGTAACCACCCAAAGAACTTTAAACAAGCGTGGGAGGGTTAAAAGGTGTTGCCTCCAGGAAATGGAACTAAGAGAGGAGAGGATCCAGGCAGGGCTGTTATTTTATTTTATTTTTTTTTTTTAAGCCTAACATGTTATTTGGCTTTTTAACCTCACGTGTTACTTTGATCTTTTAAAAAAGGGTAAATAAAACATCTGTGTGACTTGAGCAGAGCAAACCCTGGTCAGCTACTTTCTCCATTACGTAGGATGTTCTGAGGACCGTGGCTCCTCCCCTGCCTGTCCCCTCCCAGCTTCACCCCTGTGGCCCCAGATCCCCTAGATGGTGTGTCCATCTTCAAGGAAAGTGGATCTGAGTTGGGAGGTGTCATCTGGACCTCTAAGTAGCTAAACGTCTGGGCACATGCTTGCACACACGCCTGCTATCTCCATCTCATAACCAAACACAAATTATTTTTGGACTTTTTGTGGGTTTGAAACATCGATGATGGTGATTTTCTCTATTGACTTAGATGATTCAGTGTTGACTACTACGATGAAACAGAGAGCAGTGGAGAGCTTGTCAATGGCTTCCTTTGTAGATTAAAAATGCAAAACAATGCCCGACAAAGATTTCCCTTAATTAGGTTATATGATATCAGAAAACCTCACAATGGAGCCTCATCCCAAACGTCTGCTTGTCACATTTTATTGAATGCATGAAAAGAAATCCTAAGTGGGCCCCCATGGTCTGGCTCAAGAATCTTCGCCCTGCGGTGTAGGCTGTGACTTTCCTGGCTATCAGACGTCTTCATGCCCTTTGCTCATTCTAAGAAGAATGCGTACATCGAGCCAGCAGCTTGTAATGTGGCAAAATGTTGTTGTCACCTCCCACATGAACAGGCCTATTGATGACTGTGAGGATCTAGTGCAAAGGCACCAGCCCCCACCATAGAGAGAGCGCAGGGGAGCGTGTCAGTGTCCCCAGCACGGCCCAGAGAGAGAAACAGAATGCAAAAGGCAAACAGACTTAGTGTGCACAAAGGGCTCTGCTGAGGTCTGTTTATACACGGCTCCCTGTGGCAGCTGGGGAGCACCGTGCCATTTGCTGGCGCTGAAGCAGAGCCAGGTGGATGAAACCTGAATGAAATGCCGAACAGCTATCATATGGATGAACATGCGGGAAGCAGAACAAAGGGGCAGCATTTTATCAGCCGCAGAATCCTGACTGCAGTCATTGCCCAAGGGGAAACCGTTGGCTTTTATTTTCGTCCTGGCCTTCAGTTTGCCCAGTAATACGTTCCAGCCACACAGGTGATTACCTTACCTACCTACTAGGTTAGCAGACGTCTAGACTCAGCGAGCTTTTCCCTATTCCACACTGCAGGTGGCAAGGTCACCCTGGAATGGACTTCCAAAGGCAGGTAGGAATTATGCCAATGAGAAAACAAGTCACAACTCACATACCCAGGGCATGTGCAAGTCTATATTGAACAGGAGAATAAAATGACTCCATCTTTATCCTCCTCTCCTTCTGCCCCTCATCCAGAAGACAGCCTGGATCCATTTCAGGCTGACGACATTCGGTTGCACACTTCTGCTTTCTAATCGTCTTGCTGCCACTCTCCACAGCTGGCCTGGTTTCTTTTCTCACTTTTAAAACATCACTTCTCAGCATATTGTGAAGCCCGAACCCTTAGACTCAGATGTTCCAGAAACCTGATGTATGAGTTGTGCTTCGAACACTCCTGACTACTTCTCATCTGGTTTTTTTTTTTTTTTCTTGGCCACATGAACACTGCTGTAAACAAATTCTGTATTTTTACTTATGATGTGCATACTACAAGCCTAACACATTTTTCCACCATTGTGCCTACAACATGAAATATCTCATTTTTCTCATTCCATACATACAGGCATGCATCCACATGCACACACAGAGCAATGTATCATTTGAGGACAGAGGCGGAGTTCCCCTAGCAACACAACCCAAAACACATCAATATCCTTTGGATCTCCAAGTTCTGGATTTATTATGTAAATTGTTTAGGGCACACAATCAAAGGCTTCAAGATCTCATTTTATCAAAAAAGATTTAAGTGGCTTCTAGTCTGTAGAACCTCGTTACTCAGCAGGGTACCTCTATGAGGAACTGTGCATTTTGGGAGCCAGGCTTGCCCTGGTCATAACACTGACCACAGACAACAAGGCAGGGAAGTTCCTTAATCCCTAGGAATGAACATATTCCGACTTCTTCAGGGTCAGATTATAACTAATGAGCCTCTGTGTTCTGAAACGCACTCACCAGGGAAAAGGTGACTGTTTCTGAAGAAGTCTGCCTAACTGATTTAAAAATTTCTTTTAAAAAAAGAAAGGAATGGACAAAATGCCCCATATTTCCTCCCATTCCCCCGGCAGAGGATCGAGGTTGATGAAGTGGGAAAAAATAAAAGGAACAACTGCCTAAACAAGAAGAAATACAATGAAAAAGAAAACAAACATGAGCTGGATCGGGGAAAAAAATAAGTCAAAACAAGCAGACATGATCTTTTGATAAGAACAGTATTACATAATCCAGCACCCAGAACCCATAAAGCCACTTTGCACTACAAATCACTTTTCCACAAAGAATTAAAAGAAGCAGAATGAACACAAAAATCAATTAAGGTGCAGAGAAGGGCTCCAGGGTTCCTCGAGGGGATTCTTCCTATGCAAACACTGGCTGACTCCACAGGTACTGTCAGGCTGCCTGGGACAGGGGATTTTTTTATTACCACTTGAGCTGGTCTGTCCATGGAGTAATTTTCCCATTTTAGTTTGTAAGGGAAGGTTAAATAGGAGAAATAGAATGTTATTCCACTTAGAAAATAATCCAGTCCATCCAGGGCCCCAGGCTGACCACACCTCTCTTAAGTGCACCAGTTTGCCAAGAGCTGAGCACCAGCTCCTCAGCCACCAGGGCGACAAAACATTGCCCCTTCCTCCCAGGAAGAAAAAAGCACCATCATTCCAACCTCTCCCACTAGGAACAAGGCAGACAGAGAGAAAACCAGCACCATGCTTGGCCCATGGGAAGCAGGAAATATATCCTCACTGAAGGAATGAGGAGCAAAAAATACCTCTCTGACCCAAAGTGATTAAACAGGGGAGCCAACACGGTTCTGTCATTAGTCAAGAGAGCCGGGCAGGGATGCCTGCCCTCCCAAAGGACAGCTCATCATGTATTTGTCGAATGAATAAGAAGAAGGGATATAGCTTTGAAACTTACATAGAAATAAAAGCATCCTTAGGGGATAAATCATGTTTTTATTATACTACCTATGCCATTTAAAGAATGTGGTGATAAATTTTCTGAAAAATAAATAGAAACATCCTACTTTGTCTTATATAACTAGACTCGCACGTGGTTAGGTCTGCCTGAAGATGAGACAACGTGCACATGTTTTCTTTGGAGTAAAAGCACGAGTCCTGTGGACAAGGACAAAATAAAGGAAAATAGCTCAGCAGTGCCTTCATATTTGTTTCCCATTAGTTATTGCACACGGAACTGGTCAAATGTCTTAGGATATGCAAATGTACTTGGTGAAAATAAGAAAGCCAGGTAGGGTACTCATACCAAGGTCATAGGTCAACCTCCTGTTGGAGTAAGTAACGGGGTGCAGACCAAATTAGGTCTTCCTAGACCTCTGGAGCAGCCCTTCTGTGTTTTCAGGAAGGAGGTGAATAAGTGGCTATTTTGGTCTGTCCTCCCGTCTGGTCTCTTTGTGGCTACCCAGTTTAGCCACTTGGCTCATGGTTAGGCCAGTGGATGAAGTACATTTGCTCTGACCAGTCAGTTATCCCACTATGACACAGGCCACTCACTGAAGACTAGAAGGACCCAACAAGAGAGTCTCGGGGATAGATAAACACTCACCACCACCAAATAAAGTCCAATTCCAGGTGACAGGTCCGTGGCATCCTCCTCCCAGGGGAAAGGGGGGAAGACATCAGAATTTGACAGAGGGACAAGCACCAAACTGTTGTCCCAAAATAAAGAACTCATATCAACAGAGAATATAAAAATGTTATTTAGAACTTCTGTTCTCAGATGTTTAATACAAAGGGGAGATTGTTGTGCCAGGGAACAAAGTGATCCAATATCCACAAAGCCAGAATTCTCCCATTGCACATTTTGTTTCCAAAACACTAAGGAATACAGCAAGATTTCAAGTTGGGGTAAAGAAGCTACTTCTGAAAACATGGGAGGACATAAGTGAAATCTTTCACAGAGGGGCTGAAATCCTTCCAAGAGAGCTCTGTGCTCCTCAGTGGGGCCGCCAGTGTGGATGGGGGGCTGAGCATCCACACTGTGGATGTGCCCTACATGCAACAGGTAAAGTTGGGGGGGGGGAAATGAAGGCTGAGAAAGCTGCAGAACATTCTAGTAACATACCACAGGGACCCAGCAACCTCAAGAATGTTTTAAAAATTAACCCCGTGGGCCCAGGGTTCCAGCAGTCCAATGTAGTTTTACTGCCACCGGGATGGTTGCCAGAAGGGAACAAGCAGTGCAGCAGGCTCCTTTACCTGCAGCTGTGTCAGATCCTCAGGTGGTCAGGAGACTTCTGTAAAAGTGGGGGCGGGGCGAGCAGGATGGCTGAAGGGTGGCCTCTCTCTTGTGAATGGCCACCACTTTGATGCCCCTACCAGAAAGAAAGCTCGGGGGACCAACCTGTTTCTCTTCTTTTTTATTTCATTATTTGTACTTGTCTACTGACAACAGTCATGTCACTATCTCTTCTCCCCTCTATTGGGCTGTAAGTTTCTGGAGGGTAATGCACTACGGCTGAAGACCTGGGGCTTGGGAGGCAGGTCCACCCTATCTAATCCTCTGCTACCCTCTGGGACTCAACTCGTCTTCAACTCAACTTTTGCACCCATAAAATTGGAATTAAGGTGCCCTCCTCTTAGAACTGCTGTGAATTGTACATGTAGCTGCATCCATAAAAGGCTCATGCAGTGGGTCCTGCCTTTGAGTTCAGGGACTGTGCCTTAACCATCTCTGCATGTTCTGTCACACTTGCCCACAGAACGGGCTTAGGTTAAATTTTTTTTTTTTTTTTTTTTTTTTGCTTATGTTAAATTTAACAAAATGGTATAATGTTTTCTTTCCTCTAGTTGTTGTTGTTGTTTTCTAATAACATGTCCTCTGCCTTTGCCCCTAAACTCCCTCCCTGGCACTGTACTAACCTGCCGGAGATTAGTCATGATTAACATTTTATGCGCCTCCTGTAAAGCTTGACACTTAGGCCTGAGCATTATTTTAATGACTGGCCAGGATAGTGGTACAATTAAATATGAAATGACCTTACTTACTATTTCGCTGCTTCTCCTACCCCTGGAATTTCAAGGGGCCCTTGTTAAAATTAAGTATACAAAGGAAATATTTAAAGAGGCAAAGGAGAACAGAAGGCAGAAACAGAAATAAAAGTCAGGAAATTAAAGCCTAATTCTCAGCTCAGTCTCCAAATTTCTGGTACCTTTGAACAGCGTGTATGATGTTCAACATTTCTGAGGAGTTAAAATCTACGGCAACTGAAACTTTTAGTGAACAGTAACAGAAGCTGCCATGGTAGAAGCCGTCAGGGTGACCATCTTCTAAAGACCGTAGGACTGATAATTCCTTCCTACATGGATGATGGGAATGAAGGCAGAGCCACATGACTTACGGCTCTTCCAGTCAATACCACACCCCAAGGCTCTGACTACTCCCAACCCTTTTGGTCAAAGATATTTACAGGGCACCTCGGGGTGAAGACTGTCTTAAGTCTTCTCAGGGTGGGAAAGAGAACGCCGTAAGGCACCAGATCATGGAAATAACAGCAACGGGAGATGATGGGACGGTTTCCCAGCCACAGCAGTAATGTCCACACAGTGGGAGGCTCAAGGTGAGGGGAACCTGCAGAGTAAGGGGCTAAAGGTAGCTCAAGGAAAGGACGCAGACTCTCACTGATGACCCATGGAAAGGAACAAAGTGTCAAGATCTGGCAGGGTGCCAGGGTCCCCGAAGGGCTGGGAGAGCAGCTGCACAGTTAATGAAGAAGCACCGGTGGCTCTCCAGGCGGTTCCAGAACTCCTGGCCCTTCCGTCTCCATTCAAAATAAACAGCAGAGTGATCACAAGGAGCTCTCAAGGAGCGCTCGAGTGCCAGCAGCATCGCAGGGCAGAAAGTGGCTGACGGAACGCAATGGAGAGAGAAGTGAAGGGCTTCTGTTCCCAAGGAACTATTACTGAATTTGGAGAAAACAATAACACCATATAAACAGCTATCTATAACCCAGTACGGGACACTTTCCCATGTTGTGGCATTTGATCTTCAGTTACCTATAACCCCCTAGGATGTAAATAAATAACTCATTAAAAAATTTCATCCGAGATTAGAGAACAAGTTAGAGATGAAACCAGGGCAGTTAGATCAGCCTGACTCCAGAATCTATTTTCTAAGCTATTATGTTCCACTGATTCTCTCTCTGAAACAACTTCCCACAGGCATACACACATAGAAGAGAACTTTATAATCTAGGCACAGGGAAGGTCAGTCTATGACTCAAACCCCAGAGGCTATAAAAGGAAAAAAACCCTGATACATTTGATTGCATGACAATAAAAATTTTCTGCCTGGGGGAAAAAACACTGTAAACAAATGACAATCCAGGGACTTATTTGAAACATAAATCAAAGGCAAAAGACTAATTTCTTTAATATGTAAACATGCCTATCAACCAATAAGAAAAGGGCCAAAAAAGCCTGGTAAACAGCTTATAGAAATGAAAATCAAAATAGTTCATACACACATTGAAAGACACTTAACTTTACCCACAGACAGAAAAGTACAGATTGAACGTATTAGAACAGTGAACATCAAGACGTTTTACTGTGCATGCTATGGTGAGGTGATGAGGACAAGAGGCGCTCATAAATTACTAATGAGCGAAGAAGCGGGTACATCCGCTGGGACGCACAAGCTGGCACTATCTATCAAAGTTATAAATGTATTTACCCTCTGACCCCAAATTCCAATTCCAGAATTTTACCCTGCAAATAACCCCGTGTGTATGCAAAATAAAGTCTTTTGCATAAAAGGAAGCCAATTCAGGCAACATTGTCTGCACTAACAAAAGTGCCAGAACATTCTAAATATTCAACAAAAGGAGACCATTAAATAAACTATGGTATGTCCTCATAATGGCCTGTTATAAAAGAGAAGAGGAAGTTCTTAATATATGGATATGGAACAAGCCCTGGGGTATACTGTTCAGCAAATGAAGCAAATGAAACGCAGCAAGCAGAATATGCTATCACAGATGTAAAAACAAAATCATTTAGTGTTTCCATATATATTTGTATGTGCAGAAAGACATGTTAAGAGACTGGGAGACAGGAGCTGCTGCTGAGGAGAAGATTCAAGGTTAGGAGGAAGACTTTTCTTGTCACTATCTTTTGAATTTTACAACATGTGCTTCTGTTACCTTTTCACAAAATGAATTATATATGAGATATATAAATATATGAGGGCTGTCCAGAAAATATCCAGCCATATACTATGAAAAATAGACACATATGAGGCTGGGGATTATAATCCTTCCTCCTAAAGTTTAGGGGTATAAATGAATGAACATATTAAGAGGTAATGCCCTTAGATCAGTGCCTGGCACACAGTACGTCTATGCAAATGTGTGCTAAATAAGTTTATTCAATTGGTCAAGGATGATGTCTCTGAAAGTGCCATCATGGATCAGATCACAAGTCTAAGTAGGAATTAGACCAGGAAGAGGGAAGCAGGGAGACAGAACGTGTCCCTCAGATGGAACAGCCCATGCCAAGGTCTGGGTGGGGTGGGAAGATACTCTGTGGGAAGAGCTGGGGGGCGGGGTCAGCAGAGACAGGGCTAAGAAGTGAGCATGGACCAGTCACAGAAATGTCTCTGTGGGATTGGGGGGGGGGGGGGGGGAAAAACGTGGCGCTTTTTAAACGGGGGAATTCGGAGATTCCACGGGCTTTCCTATAACTTTTTAAACAGGGGAATTCAGAGATTGCACTGGCTTTCCTAGAAAGATTTCTACAGGAGCAATCTGGAGGACAGGTTGGACAGAGGCAAAAATGGGGTGACAGAGAGGCCAGCTGGAGATCACTGCAACTCAAGGAAGAAATGATGAGGCTATGACCTAAGACAGTGGCCTAAGACAAGAGAAAGGATTCAGAGGACTCAAGGGCGAGGGGCATCAACCTTGCTTGCCACATGGGTGTGGCCTGTGGAGGGCAAGGGGAGATCCAATCAAGGGTAATTCCCAGAATTCTGACCTGGTGCACTCAGAGGACTAGGATGCAACTCAGTGAGATGAGGAGTTCAGAAAAAGGAACTGGTTGTGGGAAGGAATGTGATGTTGGGTTAAGGCTCAAATTTTTTTGAGGTTCAAATGTCTCACAGGTATTCTGTATTATTTAGCTATAAGTGTCTAAATTATCCTACAGACAGGCCTGAGACAGATATTTGGCTTTGGAAGCTATTAGGACTTGCCTGATATCAGCAGGTCTTGATAGCTGAAGTCCTGGACTGTGGTTAAGGTACTGCTACCAAGCAAGAGACTCTGGAAAAGGTATATTACTAAACCTGTAACAGGTAAATCCCACCTCCTCCTTCTTCCCCTTTCCCTTTCTCTTCTCACCTCTCCCCCTTCTTTCTTCTTTATCTCTGCCCTCTCTCCTCCGTCCTTTCTAAAAATATAATAGAAGTCCTTACAAGAATGTTCCTTACATGTTTCACATGAAATAAGCCATTTCTGACCAGTCCCAGCTAACTAGGAGTGAAGCCTTTATCTTTCCCCCCAATATTCCTGCATTCCTTTTGCAACTCTCCTCAAGCAGAGCAGAAACCACTAGGAAGTTGTCACAGTTGTGTAGGTCCCTCTCCACACCACCACGAGCAGCCTGAAGACCTTATCTTCCCACAGGGGAGTATCTTACAGCCTATGGGGACACCACGTGCTCGCCTCCTGTGTGCTGTCTCGGTGTTTCTTAGAAAGAACCTTCTGTGGTTTTCTCTTCTTCTCTGCAGCAAAACCAACCCTCACTTAAGGATGACCTGCCAAAGGGTTTGACTAAGAGACCTTACAATTGATTTCTAAAACAGCAAACATTTTTCTACTAGAAAAAAAAACATGGTTAAGCAATATTTCTAGAACAATTTAGCCAGGTGGGGTCTGTGGCCAGGATTCCAGGGTGCCAGATTTGTTAAGTCATTTTACTCACTCAAAGGATCCTAACCTATTTTTCAGCTTCAGTTTTTTCACCCATAAGGGATTTTTATTTAAAGCTCAACACAAAGAAAAATATCAAGGAGACGATGACCATTATCATCTAAAAGAACATTTTGGTTTCATCATGTCAGTCAAACTGTGATTTCTCTATAATTTGTGTACTTTTAGTAAAAAGCAACATATATCAGAGTTTAATTGACTTAAAATACTATATCTTGAAAGACAGTGTGTAATGTACCCTTACAAATCCAAACATGATTAGATTAGTTTGAAAGGCATTATTCTCAAAGATAATTTCAGTTGAAATCAGATTTCAGCAATATGTTTTTGGTACCCATATGAAGGAGAATATTAGGTATCTTCTATCATCTGCAGTGTATTTACTGTTAATAACACAGCCATATAGCAATCTGCTGTCTAATTTACTTGAAACCAGATATAATGTGCTAGTGTTTTGAGGAGTAAAGGGGAAAAAGCACAAATAGGTTTCTATCTTTGAAATTTATATATACATTTATCTACAAAAATTTACCTTTTTACTATAGAGTGTTCCTTATGGTTGACATCACACAAAATAAGAGAAAGGACAAATTAAACTATAATTATTTCACCTATTGTTGTCACAAACATGAAAAAGGCTGATGACTATTCACACTGCCAGCGGAACTGTAAACAGTTACCTTCTATGGAGGGTAATTTGACAGAATCAATCACAATGATAAACGTACTCACTTTTCGGCTGCAGCAATTCCGTTTCTAGGATTTTTTTCTGAGAGATAAACAGAATAATGTGATACTAAGCTAGTCACAGCATCACTATTTGTCCTCGCACAAACTGGAAACAGCCTAAATGTCTATCAGTCAGGGACTAGTTAATAAGTTACAGTGGATTAATACAACGGAGCCTTAACAAAGAAAAAACAGCTCTCAACTTACTGATATGCACTCAATTCCAAATGTATTTAAAATGCACATGCAGAATAACATATATGTTTGCCACCCTGTGCATAAGAAGCAAGTATATACATGTATAAGTCTATATGCACATATACATGTATAAACATGTGTTATAGGTAAGTACAGATATACATATATACACACACAAAAGGCCCTGATAACTTAGGTTCTGGGAAAGAAAACCAATTGCTGGGAAAGTGGTGGGGGAAGACTTTACTGCATACCTTTCGGGACCTTTTGAATTTTCAACCATGTCAACATGTTACTTATTTAAAAATAAACAAGCATAAATTAACAAATGTGACCAACACATTGAATGGTCCACTGGTAAGCAGCAAATACATACTTACATGGATTACCATTTAACAAGAACTTGAAGGACCATATCTTTTAAACCCCAAATCATTTAGGCCAAAAAAAAATTTTTTTTTAAAGGAAAAAGAAAGCCAATACAATGAAAGCTATGAAAAATAAAAATGAGGCCCACTTCCTCTTTCCCAGTCTCTTGGAGTTCTTATAAAATAATAAATTAAATATAACAGTTTGGAAGAAAACCAATTAAAGGGACATAAATCATCATTAACCCCTTCCCCAGATGAATGACAAAGAGACACAAGTTCTAATTAACGCCGAGTAACTCTGTGTAAAGAGCAGTTTGCAGTGGGAATGAGCAGATGGCAAATGCGCAGAAGAGGTGCCGAGGAGCAAGAAAGAAAACTTGATCCCATGCTGAAAATTTCCAGCAACTCAAAAAAAATCCTACCTGCTTGAAAACGGCTCTAAAGAACGGATGAACTCACTCATTCAACCTCCTCTAGTTTTAGGGACTTGGGCTTTTGCTGCTTTTCTGTGTTCATGAAAATACTACTTCAAACCCCATCCCACTTCCTACACTTGCAAACACACTCACACATCAACAAACCAACCAACCACCTTTTTACAACAGAAAGATTTCCTATCCCCAGGCAATGAATGGCTCAGTTATTTCAAACCAATCTAGCGTTTCAGTTCAACAAAAGGTTTTGGACATCATCTCGGAGTTTGATGTAACAAGAGCTGACCTGGAGGTTTATGCTTTAACAACCATCCCTTTTCTTTCCTTTGAAGCAGAGATTTATGACAGGAGGCAGAGAAGGCAGCGAAGATCCTACAGTTGATGAAACCCTGCTATGATCCACAGGCAGGTACCAAGGGCTCCAGCTTCTGGTTCCTCCTTGCTCAAAAGCAAAACAGAGGAAAGCTGTGGGGAGAAAAAACACGAGTGCCTCTTGTTTTCAAGTTCATTGTGTTCTTTCTCAGACTGTTCTCTTTGCAAACCAAGGGGCCACAGGAGGTTCCGTTTCATTAGCGCAGTGAGTGATTTTCGACCGGTGTGCCATGAGAGGATCTTAGGTATGCCGCGAACATTTTAAAAGATCATTAATTAAATTATTTTTGAAAGAAGTTCAAAGCCCATAAGTATATTGGGTCTTTTTTTTACTCTCTCCCTCTCTCTCTCTCTTTTTTTTATCAACATAATTTAAGTGTGCCATGGAAGTTTAACTGCAGATTCAAGTGTGCCATGAGATAAAAAAGGTTGAAAAATACTACATTAGCCAAATCCTCGGCAAAGAACCAGTGACTGACTCCACATGCGGGAGACTTCAACCCAGCTGACAGATGCTATTTCTCTCTGTCCACACTGACCCAGACTGGGGACACAGCACATTTCAGACATGATGCCCTCCCAAGAGTCGTGATGCAATCCTGAACAAAAAAGACAAAGTCTGTTCCAGATTCAAAACCAGGATCTGGTTTTTGCCAATTCAGAGCAATAGGGATCAGTGGCTAAGACGCTGGCCATTACAGAAGGCGTGCTGAACTTACACATATTTAACAATAGTAGACCCTTAACATTCTTGGGTCTTTTATTGTTAAGCACATACACATAGATATATAAAGTTTTAAATTGTACATTCTGTAGTAAATGACAGTTGGCTAAAAAACAAAACTTTTGGTAAACAACACACATGGTTCTTGCTCTACACATGAAAAAGCAGAAAAGTCTTTTTTTTTGGTCTGTTCGATTTTTGAACTCCAAATAACCGCTTTGAAGAGAAAGAGTAGACAGTCGGCCAATCAGATTATCTTTAGTTCTATCAACAACATTTAAGGCTGAGAACTGTAAGGACAAATGATATGTGCAATCTGAATCTTTGGACTTAAACTGACACTTTAATTCGTGTGTTTAGGGAGGAACATATACATCATAAATACGCACACGCAGCACATTTATGGATGTGTTTTATACAAAACAGGCAATTTCCACTAAACTATATGAGGTATTAGGATTCAAACTCAATTTCCTTCTCTATGAGACAGCAGACTTCTTTGGTTTGAGGGTATTTTTAAATATGAAAACTAATTATCCTATCTAACTGCCTATAAATTCAATTTCTATTTCTGAGGCTGTTTCTGTTGTGCCTTTCTGGGTAATCCCTTTGCATTATGGTTTGTTTACAACTTATTCTAAAATCACAGGAAAGATAGAGATTAAAAACATAAAAAGCTTCCTACCCTTTTTGGAAGATTTGGTAATGCGGCAAGATTTCCATAATGATGTATATACACATACATTAAGCCCATTTTCTATGGACGGATAGTTCTTAAGTGGCAAATTTTATAGACAAAATGTATAAAATGGACACATAAAGAGGGAGGCTAATGCTGGAGTCAGAATGCTTTCTCTTGGTTAGATTTTTCCAACAAAACCAATCAATGCACATGGAAAATGTATCATGCTAACTTTTTCAGATCAGAGCTCAGGCTTTGCCCTGTGTCAGCAGACTCAGAACTTCCAAGGTTGTTCTGGATGGAATCTGGGAGTAGGGGTATGTAAAGTGCAACAAACACTCCTCCCTTCTAACCCCTACTGACTCCTTTAACGGAGAATCCTTCACAAACAGGTCAAGGAAAGCAAATTTAAAATGACAATTTACGCTTCCCAGCTGGGGTGGTGAAGGTCAAAGGCAAGGCAAAGAAAATTGACAACAATAAAGAATTCAAACAGCTTGTGTTTTAAAAAGTACAAATTCAAATCTTTTTACTCTCTCAGTATCAGTTCTGTGAACTTACATGAAAAGAATTATGAAAGTTCCTCATCAAAGTCCTACCTCCTATTGCTAGCTCGGCCACCAGAGAGCTGGATGACTCTCGGCAGAATTTAACTAGTGCTGACCATCCATGGTTTATGATGAAGCCAAGGCTGTGGCCTTGCCCCTGACTCTGGCCTCTTGCATCTGACTCACCTCTTCTAAGGCTCTGCCTACACTATGTTTTCTGGACCTTACAGGTGACGATAATAGATGGAGATGTCAGATCTTTTTCTCAAGATGCGTCCCATTGCTTAGTTTGCATAAGCATCTCAGGTCAAACCAGTAGTGAAGAGGGGACTGCTAACATCAACTGAGACTATTGAGATGATATTCTTCAAAAAGGGAGAAAAGCACGTAGTCCTCAAAAGGGGGAGGAAGAGCCACTTATGGAAACTTTCCGGACCCTTTTGCCAAGAGGGAATCCAAGAAGCCACTTTTATTTCCATTTCCTCAATCCTCATTCTTGAGGTTCTCTGATTCTTCTTATTTCCTATCTTCCTTAAGATAATTTTCTCTTTATCCTCTGATTTTGCCAAATTTGGGTCACTCCTGCATGTCTCTACAGTAATTTCATATGCTGATTTCTGAGACTTGCTGGTAAATTTTAATTAGGCCCATCTAGTATGAGAGTTGGTCTTCATTATAAAGATTTTCTAAGTAACACTTTTGCCACATTGGATAGGCACAAAGGTCAACATTTGAACTTTTCTACCCTTCTTTATGAAGCAAATGAACTACAGGACAAGATTTCCTTCAACCTGCCACTTAGGAGCTAATAAAGCCTCAGTGTGGAGACTGCAGTGATTATTTCCACATCCAATTCTATCTCCCCCCAAAGAAGAAACGTTCAGGCTTTCGACTGAATCCAGGTACTTGCTGACCGAACTGATAAATGTGAATAAAAGATGATTTTTGGAACAGAAAATTCTAAATCTAGCTATGCACGTGTCATAGAGTTTACCAGTGCTATGATATTTAGTTCCTAAATTCCTGGACCCCAAAATAGATTCTGCCTTCAACATTTTGTTTGTAGTCCCCCCCCCCCCCCCAGGAAATATTTATTTGACCACAATGGTATGCAAATGTATACTATTCTGCTCCATTGTCCTTTTAAGCACAAAAATTGGAAAACTTTGATCATCATCGAAGTTTGTGTGACTTGAACAGTGAGTTATTGGGCCTTGTCAAATAAGGCTACATTTCACTAACATACATACACATAACAGTAATAACTCTCACAACTCCTGTCACTCCTTTGCCCAACCGTAGTGAGATACAGTGGGCTCTACCATTCACCATCCTCCTCATCACCTCTGTGCCTGTCGGTGGCCATAGAATGAGAGAAGTTGAAGGAGACTTTTCCATTCTTACGCTAAATACTATACATTGTGGCAAAAGTGTTACTTAGAAAATCTTTATAATAAAGACCAACTCTCATAGGTCCTGACCCTTTTCTTAACACATTTTGAGAGTGCCTGTAAGTGTCACAAATACTGAGCCTCACTGTTCATATGTAAACTAGCTCAGAGCAGGTTATTGTTTGTAGTTTCTAGTTGAGGATTTGCACAGATATCTATCTACTGGCCAGAGGGCAGGGCATGAGGGATTCTGGTTACAGGAAATGCTTCTGCCAGGGCAGGGGCTACCAGCCCAAATCAAGCCATGGCTCAGATGGCAGGAGACCTCACAGGCATATCCAGGTGTTGGGGAGGGTCATGTTGGGAGGGACAGGTCTCCTACCTGAGTGCGAAGTTTAACTTCTTCTAACCACTTAGCAAGGACCTGTTATTTATTGCAGGAAGGGGAGCAAAGTGGACTGGGAGTGTGTATGGAGGGAAGGGAGTGATGGCTGAAAACTGCTTTAGGTGACAGCCAACACGTGTACTTGCAAAGGGTTTGGGGCACAGTCAAAGGAGACCACAGAGGCCCCCACTGCACTCTGAATCAGACGGAGGCCTGAGATGGGTGACTTGTTTAGATGACTTTGCGCAGATGGACTTCTGAGCGAGTCTAAGTTTGGAACAGAAGGGATGGTGGAAGTCTGCCTGGTGCCTCTGCAGCTCAGTCTCCACATCATTCCTTTCATGGACAGCAGATCCCTTTAGAACCTAAGTCAGATCCCTTCACTTCCCAGCTCCGAACGGTCTGCTGGCCTCTCATTACACACAAAGTCCAAAATCCTTGCAAAGGCATTCTGAAAATCTGTGGAGGCTATGTTGATAGTCATGTGATAACTGGGGTTTATCTGGGGCATTCAGGGGGTGGAGAATAGCCTGAAATGCATGGATGGTCATGGTCCAGCACAACCCAGAAATGTCCCCTGTGATTTTCCAGCATCCACTGGACATGGCCATTTTCCATGTCAACATGAGGATTTCCTCCACTATATTCACAAACGCTAAATTTCTAGGAATACAATAAGGAATGATGTTCTTTGTTTTCTTTAGAATGTTACTAAGACGTATTCACCATTTCAGAAATACTGCATCACTAAAGTCAACACCGATTATGTCATTCGAGTCACCAGTGTAACACATCTGCAGCCGTCTGTATTTATAGCTGCCACGTTCATGGGGAGCCCTACAGTGGGTACCAATCACATGACCACACCTGTTAGCCTTCCAGTGTAGTCACTCCTATGCTGACGTGTTGAAATACTTCTTATTTCATTGTAAATTTCCTTGGCACTTCCTTTATATTACAGTTAAGGTAGTACATTGAATGATGTGGGTGGGTGGGCGGCAGAAGAGTAAAAGTAGTGTTACTAAATAAGTATTATAAAAAGGGAGTTGGGTCCGGCCAGGGCTCCTTCCTCATCTCAGTTCCCCCCACTGCCCCTGGCTCCCAGGTGGTGACACCTCTTTCTCCTCTGTTGCTAGGCCAAGTGTTGTGTACCCTTGTCCAGAAGGCACTTCTCTCAGGTCCCCAAACCACTCCTTCCTTGCTTCCCTTCCACTCTTCCCTGACCTTCCTTTTCTTTCTACAGAATTAATCATTCCCCAACATCAAATCTTATACTTAATCATTTCTTGATTTTCTCTACCACTAAAATTAAGCTCTATGAGACGAGGGGTTTTGTTTATCTTGTTTCTGTAGCACCAGGAACATTGCCTGACACATAAAAGACACTTATTAACGTTGGTGGATGAATAAAGAAAGAAATACAGGAGCAAATGGAAAGTTGGCCCTACAAAAGAGCTCAGCTCCCTGAGAACCAGCACATTCTACCCTCCCCCACACCCAGAAGGGGTATTGTAAAATGTTTCTCATGCCCACTCTCTGCCAGACAAAAGAGCAGCGAAAGGGGAAAAGGCCCATGAAAAGGGAGGGAAATGTAATTTTTTAAATAAGTGTATTTTCCAGGACAAGCTCTGTGTGATATGCACTCTAACACAGGGTCTACCTCTCTACTCACTGTATAGAAACATACTACGGAGGCAAATATTTGATTCTTGATGGCCAGGTCCCTCCCAAAATAACCAACTTCTGTAATTCCATATCCAACCCATAACAGATGCCACTCAAAAGCAAAAACATTTATGGCCATAAAATAATGGCTTGTGATGGCAAAAGTGTGTCTTTCCTTATTCTTTTTTTCATTTTTGTTTTTCATCATGCCACTGACCCCACCTGCTTCCTGAAGATGAATTATATTCAGAAACGATCAGAAAGAAATGCTATTCAAATCAAACTCCCAACAGGTATTTTTGTGGGTCTTGCTAAGTTCCACAGAAGAAGTCATATGGAAACCCGAAAGCCCAAAAGAAAACCAAGTGAAGGATTTACTCTGCTGGATATTGACAAGGACTGTCTCCTTTGACCAAATTAAAGTCAGGCCCTCTGAATCTTCTTTTTGACTAGACCCTACCCTTCAGCATCCTTGAATCCATTTAAGCAAGAATCCTACTAAATCAATTTAACAAAAAACTCCCCTCCAGTATCAGCCCTCAGCCCTCACCCCCAATATCTCATCATCTGGTCCTACCTCCAGCAAGGCTTCTGAGAGTCAGGTTAGTAAGAATCTCCCTCATCTCCGATGTTTCCTCTTAGTAATTTTCCACCACTGACCCCATCTGCTCTTTGGCTATGACTCCTCACTTGTTCTTTAAGAAGTTAAGCGCTGAGTCCAATATCTCCCCCACCTCAGCACCCTAGTGCAGTGGTCCCTACATCTATCACAAGGGTCCCTCCCAGAACAAAGTCTCTTTTGCCGTCTTTTAAAAAGTGTGACAAAAAATTTTTTCTTTAACAATGTCAAAACTTATTATAAAGCTATAAGACACCGTGGCACTGGCATGATCTTAGGTAAACAGACCAAAGATATGAAATAGAGTTCATTAACAGACACATATAAAGACCCCTAATTTTGAAACATCTAACCCTGCAGAGCATTAGAAAAAGGATTGTTCTCCCCTAATAACTGTGGCTGAGTCCACTGGAGATCCATGGGGGAAAAAGGAAACTTGACAGCACCCTGCTCAAGCTCACGTCATTAATACAACTCAATTCCAGGTGCATGATACACAAGAAAATGTAAAGGCAAATGATACAACTTCTACAAGTTAACGTAAGAGAGAATCTTCATGACCTTGAGGTAGGAAACGTTTTCAAACAAGACACAGCCAGCACTAACCATAAAGGAAAAGAGCGACAAATAAGAGTACATTGAAGTTAAGGCATTCTTGCCCTCCAAAGATCCTGGTAAGAGAGTCAAAAGGTAAATCACAGAGCACGAGAAGATATTTGCAACACATAAAACTAATGAAAGCTCCACAGCCAGAGCTAGAGAGAAGTTCTATAAATAGACAAGAAAAGGATGACATCACTGAAAGATGGGCAAGGAACTTGGAAAGCCACGTCAAAGAAGAAAATAAATGAGCACGTGAAAAGATTATTAGCAATTAGTAATTAGTATCAGGGAAATGCAAATTAAACCCACAATGTTATAGTATGTTGAACACATCAGAGTGACTAAAATTAAAGAGACTGACAATTCTAAGCTTGGAAAGTACACAAAGCAATAGGAATTCTTAAACAAAGTATTGCATCTGCCACAATTTCTCTACTTGGTATGTACCCAGCAGAAAGACACGCATTATGCACCAAAGGACGGGTACAATAATGTTCACAGCAGCGTTATATATGATAGCCAAAACAATAGGATGGATCAATACAGTGGATGAATTTTTACAACAGAATACAACAAGGAAAATGAACAAATGTTAGCTTCACTAAATCTCACCAACTTAAGCTATGTGCAAAAGAAACCAAACACAGAAGATATTAATATATATACTTTCATCTACATGATATAGATGAAAGTGTATATACATGTATAATTTCATATATAACATAAATAATATATAATTTCATCTAGATAAAGTTAAGTAACAAGTACAACCAATTTATATCACGTAGGGTTACATACTTAGGTAGTAAAAGGATAAGGAAAAGCAAGGACTTGCCTACCATGTAAGTTGACACAAATTCTGCCTTTGGTGGGAGGGATAGGGCATGATTGTCAGGGGACATGAAGATGACCTCTAGGTGCCGGCAATGCTCTGATTCTTTTACCTGGATAATGGTTAGAGGATGTTTACTTTAAATTAATCCAATGGGCTGTCCATTTGTATTTTATGTGCATTTTGGTATATTTATTATACTTCTAAATTAAAAAAATATTTTTTTTAAGGAAGGAAAATTATAAATCAAAAAGGTAACAGAGAAACCACCCCAAGTTACATAAGAGCACAGGCTCTGGGCAAAGACATACTTCAGTTCCAAACCTAGCTCTGCCACTTACTAATATGAAAACTCCAAAGCCTCATTTTCCACATCTATGAGAAGAGGAGGATAATACCTAACTCTCAGGGTTACAGAATGGATGAAGGTCGCATACAGAAAGCACTTAGCAGATCATCCGGCACGGCACGTTGTAAGGCTCAAGAAAGGGTAGCATTTGCAAAGGGATTAATGTTCAGAATATATAAATAACTCCTACAACTCAACAACAACAAAACCAAAACCCGATTAAAAAATGAGCAAAGAACTTGAATAGACATTTCTCTGACAAAGATAAATCAATGGCCAATGAGCACATTAGTGCTCCACATCACTCATCAGTAGGGAAATGCAAATCACCACAGTGAGGTACCACTTCACACCATGAAGGGAACTATTATCAAAAAAAGAAAAAAGAAAACAACAACCAATGTTGTTCAGGAAGTAGAGAAACCGAATTACTAGTACACCATTGATGGGAACGTAAAATGGTGTAGCATGGTGGTTCCTCAAAAAACTAAAAATAGAATTCAATTCAGAATACATACAATTCAGAAATTCCACTTTCGGATATACACCCACAGGAATTGAAAGCAAGGACTTGAACCAATATTTTACATCATTCACAATAGCATCGTCACTATGGCAAAAAGGGGGAAGCAACTCAAATGTCCATGGATGAATGAACGGACAAACAGTATGTGTTTACACACAATGGGATATTGTTCAGTCTTAATAAGGAAGGAAATTCTGACACATGCTGCTACATGGATGAACCTTGAAGACCTTTATGCCAAGTGAAACAAGCCAGTCACAAGTATGGTTCCACTTACATGAAGCACCTGGAATAGTCAAGTTCATGGAGACAGACAGTGGAAGGGTAGTCGCCAGAGGCTGGGGGGCAGGATGCGGAGTTACTGTTTAATGGGTACTGAGTTTCTGTCTGGGAAGACAAAACAATCTGCAGATAAGTGGCGGTGATAGTTGGATGAACAATGTGAATGAATTTA
The DNA here is from genome assembly GCA_963574355.1 of Loris lydekkerianus. NCBI lineage: Eukaryota > Metazoa > Chordata > Mammalia > Primates > Lorisidae > Loris > Loris lydekkerianus. The sequence continues at coordinate 38,095 of CAUYPK010030205.1, forward strand.
ATCCCGCTAAATTATACACTTAAAAATGGTCAGAATAGTAAATTTTATGTAATAAACATTTTACTCCGATTTCTTTAAACACTTAAAAAAAGAAGAAAGGATATCAACTGTTATTGGAAGGTGCTTCTACAAACCAGAGAAGTTAATTTTAACACGTTCAGAATAGAAAAAAGCTAATGGATCCACCATAGTCTGCTGGTTTATTTGCTTTGCTATTGGCAGTGTTTTTCTTTGCCCCAATACCTTATCCAGTACTCCATTAACTATTTTCCTAAGTTATTTCATCCTTTAACATGAATACAAACAGGAATTTCTTATGGTAAAGACCAAACTAAAATCAGTCCAGAGCAGTTATTGATACTATAAAATTTACTAAGTATTCTATTAATATTTGTAGTTTGACTATAGCCTATCGCATTTATTAGCTAACGTGAGCTAATGCTGATCAAGGACTAAGGACTGTTAATTGAGGATAATTATAGTTGATTAGAAGGGCATTAACATACACCTGACTCAATAACTCATTTCAGTTAGAGCTGTTACCACAAGTTGTTGACATGTGTAATTAAGAAAATTAATATATAGGTCCCCCCTTTCATGATGTTTAAACTGCAATTCCAATTCGTGAGTTGTAACTAGTAGTTATTTCTCTCAGGTGCCAAAGGGTGAGGATTTACCCTGGAACTTTATCAGAATTGCTTTCAAGTTTCAAAAAGTCATATTTGCGAGCAACAGCCTACAGTGGCCTTGAAAATGATCTGCCCAGATACCCAGTTTGATCTGCCAGTTACAGAGTTCAAACAATAAAGAAAGTTGACTTCATTTCATTTCTTTTTTTTTCCTCTTCCGAAATGGCAGTCCTATTTGTAAAGCATGTCAGTGGAATGCAAATTTTATTTTCAAGGTTAGCTTTACTATACATCTAAATAATATTTCAAAGGCCATTATAGATTTTACTTACTCAAAACACCAAAGAGTCAGCATTATGACCTCTTCCAAAAATTTACTAATAACTTCTGTGAAAGGTACTGATCACCCAAAGTTAGATCATGAATGTCAAGACCCAGGCCCTGGCTCATGGAAAATGCTTAATAAATTGTAGTAAAAAATATATAATAATAGCATGAGTCGAGTGTGCATGGTCCATGTAAGCTAAATTTATTTGTTTTGCTATTGGTAGTTTTAGCTCAAAAGATTTTAGAACATTCGGTGATTCTGTTCCATTTTGTAAATTACTGAGCTGTACCAATTCAAAAATTCTTCTGAAACTCAATTCCCAGGCATTTGGCTTTTGTTCCTGGGATTTCCACTGCTTTAGAGAATCCAGCTTTAATGGGCTCCTTTCTGAGAAATTCTTCATCGCTTCTGAGAAGTACTTTTATTGAATGCTCTATTTAACTTCATTTTGTAATTAATAAAACTTTCAAGACGTATTTCCTCATTTAAAAAAAAATTCTAGTTATGTTTTGTTGCCTTTTGGGTAATTAGGAACAGAAAACTACTCCCACTAGGAGCTAAAAGCAGTAAGTATGGCAATAGAAATACCAAATACCAGGACAAATGTCATACGCAGAATTCTGAAAAGACCACCTCTCAGAATTCAAAACATTCTATGTCACCGCTGTGGGTCCTTGGTCACTAGCACTCAAATGGATCACTTTCTGATTTTTAGTAAACTTCATCCACTAGTCAAGTGTTTAGGGTCCTTAATCTTCCTTGACAAAAATACTTAACCTTTTCCAGTCTGGGAGGGAGACTCTTTCCAGCCTGTGAAATTCCACCAGTTTGGTAATAAAACAAACCACCAATTTAGTTGTTTATTTTCTTAGCCCAAAAACATTTGCGTGGTTAACTGAGTACAAATGTACTGTATCTACTCTTTTTCTTTCAAAGTTTTAAACAAATAATCACTTCACATAATCAGCCAGGAAAGATCCTCTGTCATGAGGTACATGTTCTGACCCAGAACTGCCTGGGAAAGAGTGCTGTTTACGGAGACTTGTGTCTCAACCCAAATCACTTTCCACTGTGTGATGAAAAACTGGTTAAATCACTTCCTCAGTGACCCCAGAATTTTCAGTTCAATTCTATTCCTCGTATGTCACAGGGCCCCTTTGGTAATGGATAAAACCATAAGGTTTGGTTCAGAGGAAGCAAAGACGCATTCAAATGTGAAAATAAACTGCTCCCAGAGGATTATACTTCCTAGTTTTAGGTAGATCAAGAGTGCTTTTAAAATAAACTTGGCATTTGTTTCCTATTTCAGTGGAAAATCTGACTTCAGACACTACAGCGACAGCAAAGAAGCCTTACTTTTCTGGGCAATCAGAACCCGGCTTTTGTCACTCCAGCAGGTCAGGACCAGGGCGCTGAGAGGGCCCTGAGCGCTCTGATGAACTGGTGTGGGCAGCTTTGGCCTGGAAGAGCTTCTAGGAGCTTCCAGAAATCCTGATTCCAGGGCCTCACCCTCCACCCCCGGATATTCTGATTAAATTGTCTGAAATGTGGCCTAGGCATCGTGACTTACTAAGAAGCCTCAGGTTTCCCCAAACTGGAGCGGGATGATCGCGCCGTTTTTCAGACTCTCACGCAAGGTCCCAAGTGTTCTGCTGTGTATAGTGTCCCCTGTTTGGGAGCCTTGGAGGTCTACATTTCCAGGATTCGAGCTGCACCAAATGTAGACAGAGTCTGAGGGTCACCCACAAGGTTACCCGTGCACCTGCCACCACCACCACAGCGCCCCTGCGCAGGCACTTCAGCGGCTCCCAGCGTTCCTTGGGGAAATTTAACCAAGTTCATTATTTTGACGTTTTTAAAAGCAGAAAACTGTGCTGCGCTCGTAGGAGGGGTATCTTATTTTAAAATGGTATGGGGGTACCTTGTGTAAATGTTTTAGTCAGGTGTACTTCAGGTGGCTGTAGGGGAAAGCAACTGTGGGTTTTACTCAAAACCACCCTTCCCCAAGGCCCAGGTCAGGCCTATGCAGCCCTGGCTCCAGACTAAGAGAATTCTGGAAGGCCACAGGGGCTGGCTCCCACCGAGCTCCACTCAAGCCAGTGTAGACGCCAGGAAAAAAAAAAAAGGCGAAAGGGTACTTACTGCTGGCAACAGGCTGCAGAGCATCCCCGGATAGCGGAGGTCTCAGAGCCGAGGGCCCCCCACCTCCCCGCCTTTCCCATGACAGCGAGAGCTTGCGTGCAGCAGCTGGAACAGGGGTCCTTTGTAAATGGAAAAATAAAGATCATTGGGGGGAACTGCTCACTCCTCCAGCAGTTGTGTGTACTCAGCTCCCCTGGCAAGGGACGAGGGCTTGTTATTCCCCGCGGAAGGCCATTGCCCTGGAGATGGAATGGGTGGGAAGAAAAATGTCAGTAGGGACTCTGTCCTTGCTGCCTTCTCTATCTGGCTGACCTCTGGCGCTGAGTTCCAGGGGATGGAAGGGGTCCTTGAGATTCTTCTGCCGCCCCCCCTCCAAGGATGCACGGCTTAACTGGAGCTGTGTCTGGGTAGGGAGGCAGCTGCAGATTGCATCCTCCCCTCAATCTCAAGAAAGGGGAACATATGCAAATGAAAGATGGGCGCTGGTCCGTGGGTACCGGATGGGGCCGCAGACTGAACACATGTCAGCCATGTGGTAGGGTTCTTACACAAGCACGGAATCCTAGGCCTGGTTTTCACAAAGAGGCTCATCTCCCTCCCCTCCGAGAGCGCACAGGGTGTACTGTGTGTGACAGTGACACAAGTTTATGTGCCGGGCACAAGTGTCTGTGTGGAAGTGGGGCCTGCATCTCGGAGTGAGGTTGGAAGGTGCTGGAAAGGAGCGAGCCAGCATGTCTCTGTGTTCTGTGCCGTCACTGGCAGCTGAAACTTGCCAGCACACAAACCACTGGATGGGGGTGGAGGAGAGGGGGCACCGTTCCCCTCCTCCCTTTCTGCAAAGCAGTGGGCCAGGTTTTCAACGCCCTTACTTTTCCTGGGTATATCGGGAAGGTGTCCTAATCTTGTGCACATAAGATCAGCCAAGGACCTCTGACCCTGCGACAGCTGTTGGGAAGCAGGCTGCCTTATGCACTTGAACTTTCTCACGGTACTACAGAGTGGGGGTGGGGGGGACAGACATACCTGAATAACTATGATACAAAACTTACTCTGCTTTATATAACAAAATGAAGGCAAAGGAGAGGTTAGTTTTGGTTGAAGGAGAGACAGGAAGGGCTTAACAAAGGAGGTGAACGCAGATGGAAGGTGAGATGGGGGTGGGGCTGGGGTCAGGGTGGTATCTTTCACAGCCCAAGGAGAAGATGTTATTCCCATGGTAGACCTGGGTCTCCCAACTCCCTACGACACAGGTTTCTACTGCAGGTTTCCAGAGGCCACTGAGGAAGGATGAACGGAGCACTCACAACAAAACTTCCCCAAAACATCTTCCGCAGACATCTGTCCCTCTCCTCTCACTTTTTGCTGCTGGTGGTAGTTGATCTCATCTCTCCCTCTCTCTCTGTTCCTTCCTTCCCCTTTCCTGGATCTCTTTTCTTCGCAATAGCTCCAAGCCACCATTTCCCTCTCAGAGTGACATCCTGCTTCCCCATCAGTTAGCAAAGCAAAGGATCTTCCTCAGGAGCTAACCTCCTTAGAAAATACTAGAATTCCTTTTACTCTTAATTTTATACACTTGCTGAGTCACATACAAAGAAAATGCCAGCAAAAATAAGTATTTCTCAAGGTTTACAACACCGATGTGTTTTAGGAAGGTAGAATGGCATTGACGAACAGCACTAATGGGGTGGGAACAGGTGCTCAAAGAGGGAAACCAGTTTAGGACAATTTGGAGAGTACAAAGCCCTAGGGCTAGGGAAGAGATAAGCTGTTTTCCAGTGCTAGGGGAGGAGGCGGGGAAGAGTCTGAGTACAAAGGGGCAGCCAGCATGACGGAGTTAGGGTTGAGGAACCAGTTCTGTATCCTGATTATGGAAGGCGGTGATTTCTCCATGTATCTATCAAAACTCACACAAAACTTACACACACAGTTACTTTTACAGTATGTAAATTTTAAGGAATGACATGGACACCAGTTGGGAGGTTATGGAATAGGCAAGAAGTAATGAGAGGCTGAATTAGAACAGCAGCAGCATAAAAAATCATAGGGATCAGGGAAGAGATTCGGAAGTGGGATTCAGATACATGGGGAGTAAGGATGAAGAAACACAGACACAGAGATTTTCAGGGCTGGAAAGGATCTAAGGAGGAGATCATCCAGGAAAGCTCCAGCTCAAAGATGAGAAAACCGAGTGGAAATGATTTAAGAGTTTGGGGTTTTGTCTGGATGGACGGTGATGTCACCAACCAGACAGAACAGACATGGAAGAGCAGGCTGAAGGAGGAAGCTGATGAGTTCACTTTTGGACATCTTGATTTTGGAACATTTATGTCATCAAAATGTCTTTTTTTAGTTTTTAGGAATTAGAAAACAAAATTGTTGGGTTTTGGCATTGAAAACAATTATCTTTCCACAAATACTGTTTCATTGTAGCTACAATAAAAAAGAACTTAGGATGGTGAGAGTTCTTCTGCATGAAGATGGCACCATAGATTATTCTGAGTTGTTTTTGTTTTGTGACTATCCCTCAACATCACAAAGAAGGAATGATACTGATCCAAAAAATATTTTAGGCATATTCTCCAGTAATGCATTTGCCATTAACACTACCATGTTTCCGTATATCTATATAACAAAGCTTTTTTCCCCTTTATTAATAATAATACAAACCAAACTGTGAAAGATAGTTGTTTTCCATTCTTATTGATGTCAGGTTATAACTTACTGCTCTTATGTTTTCATTTTATAATGTGAAATAAGTAACTCAGAGAAGATGGGCAGTGACTTGCTGTTAGTGAACAGGCACCAGCCTAATGAAAATTCCCAAGCTGCATACATGGCTGAGATTAAGGAGGCTTTTGTCCATATTTCAAAGCAATCTGGAAAACGACTTGACTTAGAAGTCAGGGAAGGGAAAAAAGTAGAGATTGCAACACGCCCACAGCCATTGGGATATGTGACGAAACTTAAGAACCAGAACTTCAAAGTTGCAAACTACCAAGAAGTCATAATGTTCTTGGCAGCAAACTTTAATCACAGAATAACAAAGCAGAAAGTGAGTTGCATTTAAAATAACTGCCTACTGTTTCTTCACGAGCTAAGGAGAGTGACTACAAAAATAGTTGAGTCTTGTCACTTTGGGGCTTTACCCCCATTGGTGCTGTTGTCCTTATTGTTCATCTAGAAAATACCAAAATTCCTTCTGCTCATAATCCTTCAAGACAAAGCTAAGGATATTTCACCTGAGAGAGAGCCAGCAGGATGGAAGGAGGGAAGTAGAACTCTCTGCATTACACAGATCACCTTCTGCTTCACTCAGTAGGAAAAAAAATAACGAAAGCTTAAATAAGTACTTCTATCTGGTAGGAGGCAACGGAAAAGAATCGCCTAATTCATTTAATCTGCAGTTGCCACAGACACAAAAACAAGAGCTGAGATGAGCACTGTGTGGGACGAACGTTTCTTTCCTACTCCCACCCCCATGGCTCTCTTTCCCAGGTCCTTATCAACACATTTCAAAAGCCTCTAAGATGTTGATAGAGCAGCTCGACATCTGTGGGCTCCTCCTCCACAGACCAGCGATTTTCTCTCAAGACCAAACCTTCTCACCTTTGCATGGAACAAAAGCCTGACTTCAACATAGGGCACCCACAGCTGTTTTCCACGAAGAGAAGGAACACAGTCAACCCAACTGGCTCTTTGAAGGCACACCATCCTTTTCCTGTGGCCTAATTTAGCTGCAGACAGAAAAGTGCAAAAAGAGCTAAAAAAAAAAAAAAAAAAAAAAAATGGATAAGGTTTTCACAAGAGACACTTAGCAAGACGAGGCTGATTTCCTTCCAATATCTGATTTTTCAGGCATGTAGACTTGGTTTCCGTTCTTCCATATTTGTTGAATCTCTAAATTATTCCCCAGATGGATTATTATTTTGGCTGGGGAGAATGAAGTTCATGATTATTTAAAAAAAAAAAAAAAAAACCACATTTTTCAAAAAGTTGTTACGCTTCTTACCAAAGATTCACATTACAGTGTTGATGGGAACATTACCTAGTTGGATAACAACCTTCACATACACCTTATGTTCTTCAACAGATCATACTCATGCTCATCAAGTGCCAACTAGTCCTCAGCCCCTGCACTGGGGAGCATTCAGAGAAAGTTGAACAGAGCTCCCATCCTCTTAGAGTTTGGAACTTAAACCAAAGAGTGCTATCCCAATCTGTAAATGCGCATTAAAAGAGTGTAAAGGTAAAACAAACAAATGGCCTTCAATGACTTAGTTCAGCTGGAACTATATTTGTCACACTATTAAACAAGGCCCTGGAGTAATCATGAGTATTCTTTTTATTCCCCTCAATAAAACGTAAAAAAAAATTGTGGGAAGAATTCTCTCTTTTTTTTTGAGACAGAGCCTCAAGCTGTTGCCCTCAGTAGAATACTCTGGCATCACAGCTCAGAGCAGCCTCCAACTCCTGGGCTTAAGCGATTCTCTTGCCTCAGCCTCCCAAGTAGCTGGGACTACAGGCACTCACCACAATGCCCGGCTATTTTTTGGTTGTAGTTGTCATTGTTTTGGACACCTGGGCTGGATATGAACCTGCCAGCTCTGCTGTATGTGGCTGGTGCCTTAGCTGCTTGAGCTACAGGCACTGAGCCAGTGGGAAGAATTCTTTAGATGTATTCCTTTCTCGTGTTGGAAAGGTGGAAAACAACCTTGCTGAAATAGTTAGGCAAAGACTCTAGCATATGTCTCTTCTTCCTATTCTTAGAATCCTAAACAAAGAAATGAATGTCTAGAAGGTGGTTTAGGGAAATGGTTAGAAGAATCCCATGGGAAGGCAGTTGAATCAGAGTCCAGGAAGGCTGGAGAGCACTTTGAAGCAGTGCTGTGCCCACAGGAGAGTCCTGTCACAGGAAAAAGGGCCACCAATGTAGATAGACTGTGAAAATGGCAACAAAGAGTCCAGATAAGACTCAACAGATCAACTGGAGTGGGGTTCTAGTGGATATGTTTGCATGCTTATAATGACAAACTTACAAAATAGTATATTGGGTTTCAGGAATATACTAGAAGGATTCATCACAACACCCCACCCCCAGAAAAAAAAATCATGTCCAAGCCTTAAAAAGATGTTCATGGTTATTACAGTAGGTGCCAGCCAGCTCGCCTGGGACCATCCTGGTTTACCTTAATGTCCCAGTACAATGATTAATAACACCTTATTTTCACTCTCACAAGTATCCAGCTTGGATGATACATTTTATGGTCATCCTAGATCCTAGATAGGAAAGAATTGCAATCGGATGGGGATAAGATGAACATCAACACAAAATTCGGGACTTTCTATACCAGACTCACACACACAATTCTAGTTAGGGAGTGGCACTGTGATATGAAGAGCTGGGCTTGTGCAAAAGAGGAAAAGGGCTGGTGTGTGGCACTGAGCAGGTGTGTAGTAAGTGACAGCAAATGACTGAATGGTCTTTGAAGGCAGGCAATTAAAGACCCCTTTTCATGAATATCTTGAGGGAATTATAGAATTATATCTTTAGCCCTGAGTGATAATTCTGAGGAATGGCTTAGTGGTCCTCCTTGGTTCTGTGGGTGATAGAGGTATGAGGGCAGGCAGAGAGTGTTAAGAAATTTTTCTGCTGCAGAAAACTCACTGAACAAAGCATTTTCACACACCTAACCTTAGGAAAGCAGCTTAGGAGCTCACTCCTGGACGCGGTAGGCAAACGGCCCGTAGACAGAAGATTTTTATGGTCCAGGCATTCTTCTTCCTGCCATAGGTGGCAAGTCATCCTCATGATGGCTGTCAGGACACAACCTGGTGGCTGCTGGACCCTCATTTTGGCTGGAGAATGAGCTTTGACAGCAGAAGTTCAGAAAGTCAAGCTGGGCTCAGGGCCGCACACAGTGCCCAAGATGTGCACGGAGACGGCCTCAGCCCCAGCTGGACTCAGCCCCCAGCCTGCACCCCTGCCTGGCATCGTCCCCACCCCAAGAGCATGCGCAAGCAGCAGGGACGGAGAAAGGAGATTTAATAACAGGAAATCAAAGTACTCCTCTCGGCCTCTGTGCTGCCCAGAATGAAATTCTCTCTGATCCACTGAACATTTTCAACCAAAACATTCTCAAACCCTGAACATCAGCACCGCTCCTACTTCTCTTTTTTGGGGTTGTGAAGGGAGGGTGGAGTGCTGCACAGAATAACAATTTTCAGCATAGGAAAATCCCCAATACATAGGCGGACACCTGCTTTATCTGCTCTCCCCCCAACCAGATTAATAATCACACACAGCTCTTTATAGAGTGTCCTCTACAGGTTCACAGAAGTTAAAGGAATGGCCAGTAAGAAGCTAAGGAGAGCTGTGGACGGTGGGGATGGAGAGGGGGACAGGGACGACTCCTGGAGGAGGAGACAGCAGGCTGCAAGGAAAGGCAGCTTTGGGCCAGAGCACAGCACGTGCCCACGACCCTGGGCATCTGGAATGTTCACAAGCATGTGTTTGTTCAGGGCTGGGGAAAGCTTAGTACATATAGAAATACTATAACCAGTGTTTCTCCAATGTCCACACCAACACAAAGAGAAAAGGTCCCACTTGAAAACTTAAAGATTTCAAAATGAAAAATGCTCCCATAGATTATGTAAATTTATGGAAACACTTCCTCACCCTGCTCCTGCTTTTTTACAGGTACCCATCATGAAACAGTTCAGCTTCGGGTCTCTTTGAAGAACCAGCTGGCGACCAGAGCTTCGCTTCTATGGTTTTTCTTCCCCCCCCCCACCCCGCCCCCAAATCTAGCATCTCCTTTCTCTGTGAGGCACTATGCTTAGAGCTGGCAAAGCAGACGCCTGTCACTCTTAAAACATGAAGAGAATAATTCAGAGCCTTTTTTGTGATCACAGAGAATGCAATTAATACTTTGGCTGCCTTGGTATGTAGACCAAACCTTCTGCCACAGTGTTTTGCGGTGCTGTTGTCCAGGGCAGCTCTGCCAATCTTTTCATTCCAACAGAAACGATGCCAGACTTCTCAGCGCTAAGCAAAGTATAATGAGGCGGAAGACGTGGTTGGAACCCTCAGTGAGGGAATGTGCTCCCGGGACCATTCTTTGCAAAATACAAAGCTATCCCAAGATCCAACGGCTTTTGTCTCCCTGCATTTATGAAAACCGATTAAAACAAAATCTTTAAAAGTAAAAGTTGGTTAAATTCTTATATCCTTCCTCTATGGCCCAACAGCTTTTTAATTCCTAGGAAGAATAATGACAGAGAAAATAGTTCTTGACAGAGAACAAGCCGGGATTTGCTGAAGCATATGATCAAAGTGGGAGTTATTACCTGTAACTCTAGGCTCTGAAGATAGAAGATAAGAAAATTATAATCCACAGAAAGAGGAGGGTAAGGAGAACGGAGAGAACCAAGAAAGACGAGTACGTATAAATGTTTTTATATATTATACCATGATACGTGTGGACTGGCTAGTCATGAAGAAATCCTGGACCCCACTGTGTCTCAATCAGGGCCCAGTGATGAGTGAGGTCAATGATCTCGTTTGCCTTGGACCTCAGTGCCCCTGAGAATATGAGAACACAAACCCTTATGCTGGAACCGACAGCTTATTAATACTACTCTTGCTGATTTTCTGGCCTTCAAAAATGCATAGGTTCACACAACACTAGGGGAGACCCTCTTCACTTAACTCCCTTGTTTGCAGATGAAGAAACAGAGGCTCAGAAAAGTATGGACGTGCGTGAACGGCAAGTTCCTGGCAGGACCCAGAGGACATGAGCCCAGGTCCTCGCCCTGAGTTTCATTCCCATGACAGATCTCTGTTGTCACCTCGGCCTCCTATTCTTGGCCTTGTTTCTTTCTTCTTCCCTAGAACTGCACTTCCTCTCATTTGTCCCAAACCACACCCCATACTGGGTGACTTCCTGGATCTGACATTTTGCCTCTTTGGTCCAGGGTACCTGCCTTTTTCTTCCAGGCCATCAATAACTGAAACTCAACCTCAGGATTTTCTGACAAGGGGACCCACAAACCTTGATTCACACTGTCTGGAATGTGGCATGATGGTAGCTGACTCCCAACAGAAGAAAACACCTCGTTGTGATGACACGCCTGCAACTTAGCTCCTGCCCTTCCTCTGATGGGCCTAAAAACTCAATGGCGTTGTCCCCTTACACTGAACACTGGCTGCAACGTTTGGCTAATGTGTCAGATTAGCCATATGTAGGATCTGTTTGTGCACAACTATACATACATGAACACATAAACACTTCCAAACAGACTGTGTTCTACTCTCTCTGGCATAGAAATAAAAGTTTGTATTTCCATGGGTAAGTTTTGGTGTATTTCCAACAGGCACTGGAATAGAAGCTGAAAGACTGGCTGAAGTCTGATTCCCAGCCCAGCTCTACCTGTGCAGGCTGGCAAGAATTGGAGACTTATGGAGTTTTGCTCCCAGTTCTCACTCAGAGCAGGCTGCAGTTGTGACCTCATAAACATACTCACCTGTGAAGGTACGGTGAGGCCTCCCCTGCCCACTTCAGCAGACTAACAAAGGAAGCCCCAGAACCCAGATATGGATGCACTTTGGAAAGGGTTATACAGCTGTGCCCTACCTGTGGCAAAAAGGAAAGATCTTTTTCCTCCTATATACCAATATCCAAATATGGGGATGCAGTGGGGACCACAGTGTACAGTAAATGGTTAGCAGCCTAGATGGTACTGTCCTAAAGCAATTTAAAGGGAGAATCACCCACGTAATCTTAAATTTTCTAGTGGTCACATTTAACTTATTTTATTTCAACATGTAATGCATAAAATTACTGAAGGGATATTGTGCATTAATTTTTTCATACTAAGTCTTTAAATCTGATGGGTATTTTAGCCTGGAATCATATCTCAATTCAGATTAGCCACACTTCACATGCCCAACAGCCACAGGTGGCCAGTGGGCACAACCCTGAAAAGTGTGTGAGTGGACTATAGACACAGTGTCACGGGGTCACTTTTTGGTGGCACACAGTGGCCTTTTCCCAGTGCCTAGCACCGTGCCCCATAGTGACTAAATGCCCAGTGAATATGTGTGGGCCGAGCAAATGTTTGGATACATACTGTGGTCACAGAAAATCTATGGGATAAGAGGAGGAAGGAAGGACTCTGCAAAAGCATTAGTCTGGGTTGACCTTTTCCTGTTCCCCAAACACAGAAGTCCTCTCTTGCCCACTGCTACTCAAGATGAAATTCCAGGCATGTGACTCCTAATGGGGTGAGTCACTCCTTCGCAAGCCATCTTCAACCTGCCTCCCTGAAGACTTGCCCTGCCTCTAATGTAGCTGCTTCTAAAAGCCCAGGGACACTGCTGAAAACAGATGAGCATGTGTCCCTGGGATCTGTACTACTATGAAATCATTTGCATTCTGTTAGGCCAATGTGCAGAAAATCGGAGCCAAGAGAGCTTGGGTGGGCTTCCAGGCTGCACTCCTTCTCTGCGGCCATGGCCACCACTGTTAGTCACCATTCACCAGGGTGGTCGAACAAGAGGCAGCCCCAATTAGAATCAGCTTAAAAATGGAATCTCTTCCCTATACTGACATGAAAATCAGGTCACTTGGGTAAACCAGTGAAGGAACTCGGAGACGTAATCTGGCTGCCGCTTCCTTTGCTATAACAACAGTTTATTTTATGTGACTCTGACCTACGTCATGAAAATAGGGCTTCAGCTGAGGCGGTAATGACCCATGACAGACACACCCACCTGACTGCGGAGGGGCTTGGATTCCAACCCACGGGCACCTGGGAAACCAAACTCACCACCTTCCATTCCAGAAAGCCATGGGCTTCCATTCCCAAAGCAGCATTACCCTGAAGGACCCCTCCTCCTTTTAGCCAGGTATGTTACGGGCCAACTTCAGGGAAGGTGCAAATAGCTGCTCTAAATGCTCACACTCATCTCTTTTCCTGTGGACCAAGGGACACACTAGTCAAATTACAGTGAGGCCCAATTTACAGACGGCAAGAGAACAAGGTAAATTACACAATGCAGAAAGCCCAGGGTGGACGGGAAAACACAGGGAAGACTATTTGATGCCATTTTACATTTTGTTATTTTTATTTCAACCGCCTTTATCTCTTTCTTTGACTATTCCCCAGACAAATTCCATTTTCATTACAAAACTGGTTTTTTACGCCAGGGAAAAGGCTGTGGCACTGTTATCATGGCCATTGTTATTCCCACTAAGGTCATCTCAGATGGCATGTCCACGTGAGACAAATGGTTTCCTCAACAGGCTTCTCTGCATCCGGCCACCGCTCATGTTTGCCCCGAGTCATCGCTTCTGGGGCCTTGATATAAGCAGCTTCCTGAAGCTCCAAAAGCAGAGCCATGTCAGTAAGAGCACCGAGAACTCTGAGACTACCTGAGTTCGAATCCCAGCTCAACCACCAAAACAGCTACAATGAGTCACCTCTTCAAGTCTCAGTGCCCTCGTCTGCAAGACAAGGATAAAAAGCGCACCTACCTGCCCAGATGTAAGGAAGAAATGCATTAGTAGAGACAAAACGTTTAGAAAGTGTCATGTACACAGTATGACTTCATCACTGTCATGAATATAGCTGGAGTGTCCCTATAACACTTGCTGGGACTGCTTGTAACTTCTACCTAGCCGGCTATCCATCCATCCGTCCATTCATTCAGTCTGTATTTACCCAAAGACAGCTGAGTGTCGGCCTTGTGCTGAGCACTGATGAAGTCACATCCATGCTCCTGCACTCAGTCTCGTTGAGTCTACCTTAGATGCACCTGTTCAAGTTGTCACATCTTGGCTGCTCCTACTGCCAGGCCTCGAGGCAGCTACTGTCACCTTTTCTTGGACACCTGCCCGCCCTTCCCAACTCGCCTCCCTGCTGCCCTCTCTACCACCAACACGCTATTGCCAGCAGGATTGTCCTCAAAAGAAAATACGGTCATGCTCCTCAACATCCCGCTGGAACCTTTGCTGGCTTTCCACTACAGGGAAGATCGGCGCTAAACTCCTTACTGTCGTGCCCAGAGCTTTGGTGAGTGAGCCTCAACTATTCTCCCATTCTGCCCCAAAGTCCCTATATTCTGGTACCTCTGACCTTTTTGCCATTCCCACACTGTCAGGCTCCTCAAGCACCCCATTTATTTGCATATGGTGCCCTTTCACATTCTCTACAGAGTAAGCTTGCTTGCTTGTTTACTTATTTTAACAAACCCTTACTTATTCCTCAAGACCCAGGCCAAACAGAACCTTCTCTATGACACCATCCTTCACTTTCCCAGAAAAAAAACTCCGTAAAGGGTGACATATCTGTGTGTCTGTTTCAAAGGAGTCTGCCCTCTCCAAGCCAGATATCGTGTCCAGAGACCTAATAGGCATGAAGAATGGCAAATGAGCCAATGCCCACGTTGTATTGTACAGTGATTTTAAAATGAAGGAGCGAGGCTGATGCTCAGAGTTAGGGCTGCAAAGTGGCTCCTCCCACCAGCGCCTCCATGCACCACGCACCAGGGAAGGCCAACTATTCCAAATGCATGCACGATTTAGTTTATGCACAGGCAGAATGATTTAGATACAGCAATGCAGGAGAAACTCCCTCAGAAATAACATCCACATCCACTTGAGTCAAGTTCCTACTAATTCTCTACTCTGGAAGCTGAAACAGGAGAAGAGAAAGAGCTTAAGAAATTAGCAAATGCCATTTTAGGTCCTAGCCTATTGTTTTTAATTTTCACATTGCTATTGCTCGCTTCCTCTCACTGCATTCTGAAATGAATGTGTAAATTTTCCAGATGATTAAAGCCTAAACCTTAAAAAAAAATTTAACCATTGGAATAGAGATCTATCTGCAAGCCCTTGCCCACTTTCCCTGAACTCTTCAACTATTCCTATGGAAAACAGCCCTGCCTTGATGACTTAGTGGCAGCATTAGGGACAACTAAGATCGTCCTGTGCTACACCCCAGCCATGACCTCAAGTGCTGCTGAGATCTTCATGACTGTGGGCCGCACACAGAAGAGCCTCAGTGCTTTTTAGTGCCTGGGGTGGTTTTAGTACCATTTTTGCCTCCTTCCTTGCTATCAGACTCTAAAATAACATCTCAGATAATTTGCAGGCCCCCATTACCTCTGCTGCCAACTCAGTTATAATTTAATGCATCTGTTGTTTCTATTGGCTGGGGGAAAAATGATAACTCACTTTGTGAGGAAAAAGCAAATCGTATGGAACATTCAGCCTTAAAAAGCAATAACTTCTGATACATGCTGCAACATGGGTGAACTTTGAAAACATGTTAAACAAAATAAGCTAGGCCACAGAAGGACAAATATTGAATGACTGGGGAAGTTTTTGCTTAATGGGTAGAATTTCAATTTGGGATGATGAAGAGGTTCTGGAGACTGGATGGTGGAAATGGTTGTACGACATCATGAATGTGCTTAATGTCACTAAATTATACATCTAAAATCGTTTAAAGTTGTACGTTTAAAATGGGCCAGGCCCAGCAATGCCTATAATCCCAGCACTTTGGGAGGCTGAGCTGGGAGGATCGATTGAGGCCAGGAGTCCTGGGTTGCAGTGAGCTCTGATCACACCACAGCACTCTAGCCTTGGCAACAGAGACAAACTGTGTCTCTTTAAAAAATTGGTAAAAATGGTCAATTTTATTTTATGGTATATATATTTTAACTAACACATACCAAATCAGTGTGTGTGGGTGGGTGGGTGGGTGTTTAAGAAAACAAACTGGTTGAGAATGATGGCCAAGCTCTTGTAAGTAACAGGTGTGAAGCAGAGCTTGTGACTTTGGTGACATTCTTCTGCACAAAGAAGGCTGAAATGACTCCCTCGTTCCCAGTTGTGTTTAGTATCATCAACATTCAGCACAGATCCAGATCTCTGAAGATGTTAAGGTACTTTGCAGTCATCAAGATCTTTCACTCACAAATGACAGCGCTGGTGACACATAGGCGTGCCCCACTTCTCAGTGGACATTATGAATAATTCCAAAGAGAACTGAATCCAGAAAAGACAAGGAAACCAGTGAGTTCGTCCGGGACACAGAATCCCAATGCACTCGTCCTTCATCCTGAACTCAAACTCTGTAACTAAGAGGTCACATATTAAGCCGCTAAAAGAACAAAGATACTGATTATCTGAATTCATTAGGATTTTAAGGATTTGTAAAAATATATAAAGCAACCTTTTAAAATATTAACAATGTTGGGTTATAGCATATAAATGAAACATTTTAGATTATATTGGACCAACATTTTTAAAGCAGTCTAGTCTATAAAAGAGAGAGGAAATAGTTGGTGGCTTGTTCAGTTCAACTCACACAGAGCCTGGGGTTTGGGGAGCCTGATGGTGAACTCTGTCTCGCTTAATGAAAGGTCACTATTGTCCCTCTGCCTGAATAATAATTTCTCTTCCTTTTTTGCTTACTTATGAAATACCATGAGGTTCTACTCTAAAAAGTCATATGTTGTGCCTGAGAAAAATGTTGAATTTAAATTTTTGACACATGCTTTATTTAACCACTTAAAACATAAGCGTTTTTCCTTCTGAATTTGAGTTACCTCTTCTGACCATGAACTTAGTCAAATATTCAACCTATATATGTTTAAAAGCACAAGAGAGCACCAGAGGTATATGTATTAATGAGAAATCAGGGAGAAAAAAAGAGAGGCTTAAGAAGGAAGAAGTAAGTTTCCTATTTTGTCAAAATGTCGAGTTGAAGTTTCTTTTAAGAAAGTTTCCTGGCCCTTGCTGCAACTCCTTTAGCCCTGCAAATCAACACACCGGCATCCTGTTCAAATGTTATTATGGAAACATCCGTGCTGGTCTAGGCCAAATGTATCCAAATTAAACTGATGGGGGTGTAAATAACTCTCCCTTGATAGACCTGAGGTTGGTGGAGGTGGGTTTGTTTAGAAGTAGAAGAAAATTTACAGCTAAATATAAAGCAGATACATCATCGTCCTGTAAACTTTGAGGAATGTGTCATTCCACCCCTGGACTCTGCAAAAAAACAACACTAGGGTCATACCTAAAATAAGAACAGGGAAGAGATGAAGATCACATCAGAGGTAAAACCGCAGACTTTTCCCACCTTTTTATTAAGGCATTAGGCAAGTTACAATTTGACAGTGAGATCACTTCTCTATAACCAGGAGAGCGCTGTGGGTTTGTTATCCCAACACACCCCCTGACCCCCGCAAGAGCTTCTGAATCAGGTGTCTGGTCTTGGCATGAAACAGCGATTACTACTTGTTTTTCAAAGCCTATTTAGACAGACTCTTGGGAGTCAAAGGGGAGAGATAGGGAAAAAAAAGTTTCATGCAAAAGTTTTATTTATTTTTTAATGATAAAAGAACTTTTAAAAATCCATGTTGTGAGAAAGATTTCACCTCTTACTAAAGAAGACTGATTTGGTTTCTTTCTTAAACCAAAAAGTCACATATCACGAATTGTTGTTTTTAATAGGTTTCTGTTTTAAATTTTTAAACATTTTATTAAGTTCCAGAGGGCATTAATATCAGTTGGATTGCCTAAATAAAGGATCCTGGTTTTGCTTATGTCACAAAGTTACTTGACTTTGCAGAACATGTTTCCTCATCTGTAATTCTACTTCCTACCCTCAGGGAGAGGTTACTGAGGTTAAATAATCTCCTATCCCTAAAAGTGTTAAACCCAAGGTCTAGCACAAACAGCAGAAGCTCCAGAGTTGACCACTGCCCTACACTGACCACCTCCTTACATTAACCTAATTTTCACAGACTGGACATGCACGGTGTGTACATATCAGTACCGTAGGCCTCGTTCCTTATGTTGACCACCTTCATGTGTCTGACCAGTTTGTTCTGGACTCTGGGTGGTCAACTCACAGAGGTTCTACTGTATTGGAGTTCAGGACATGCCAATTTCCTTCCTTCCTGCTGACTTCCGGTGACTGAGGCCAGTGACCATTGATGTGATCAATGGAAGTGGGGACAGGAGAAGGATTAGTAGGTGAGAGAAAGTGCTCCAAACATCTCAGCCGAGACTAGCAGAATCTCTTCAGTTCCGTATTGTGCACGGGAAGTCATTTAACTGATATAAGGGCTGTATTACATTAATACACATGTTGATTTTAAAGTAAATACTTGTCTTCACCTGTTAATGAAGAAAAGCCATTATACCGCGTCTGTGCAAACTCTCCACTGCTAGAGAACCTCAAAGGCTAACAAAGAAGTTAATGTTGCTTCATCAGCACCCTGGTACTGCCTTGCCCTGCTTTCTTTATTTTGTAGCCCTTATGTTGTGTTATTAATTATTTCCCTATTTGTTGTTCTGACTTCCCCACAATGTTAGGTTCACTGGAGATAGGACAGTTCTTAATAGTCATGTTTTCTGTTGCAGCTCCAACTCCTAGCACACAGTAGGCTCTTTATAAACATTTGCTGAATGAATGAAACTGAGTATGCCCTTGAACAGTGTGGAAATCCTACAAAGCAGCCACCATTTTTTTTTTTTTTTTATTGTGAGAGAAGGGGCGGGGAAAGAAGGTGGGGGAAGAGGTGCGTGACAGGGTCGGGCCAGTGGCATGGTACCACATTGGCTGTATCTAGGTAGAGGCAGTTTCAGGCCGGGCCTTGCTGAGTCGTTGCTACGTGGAAGTAGCTCGATGGATCT
>CAUYPK010030207.1:0-21116 GCA_963574355.1 Loris lydekkerianus
GAGCTGGAACATATTCTCCTTAGCAAAGTATCCCAGGAATGGAAGAAAAAGTATCCAATGTATTCAGCCCTACTATGAAGCTAAACTATAGCTTTCACATGAAGGCTATAACCCAACTATACCACAAGACTATGAGGAAAGGACCGAGGAAGGGGAAGGGAGGGGGGAGGTTTGGGTGGAGGGAGGGTGATGGGCTGGGCCACACCTATGGTGCATATTCTTATCTATAATAAAAAAAAAAAAAAGACTATGGGGAAAGGGCCAAGGAAGGGGAAGGGAGGGGGGAGGGTTTGGTGGAGGGAGGGTAATGGGTGGGGCCACATCTATGGTGCATCTTAGAATGGGTACAGGCGATTGCATTAATGTACACAGCTATGATTTAAGAATAAAAAAAAAAATTAAAAAAAAAAAGATACACATGATTAGGTTACAATGTTTGCATTTGTTGGTTAAGGTCCCTCTTGTAGCTGTGTTCAGCACCCAGGAGGTGTGCCAATATACCTTACACTGTGCCCATTAGGTGAGAGCACACCAATCACTCTCCCTCCTACCCTTCTCTCCTTCCTTTCCCTCCTCTCTCCTCTTCCCTCCTCCCAACTTGAATTAAATGGAGGTCTTCTTTTGTGTGGACATGTTTTAAATAATTTTATTTCCACTGTTGAGGATATTTGGTACTGTAATTTAAGGTACAAGTGAACCATGAACAACTTATTTTCTGATATACTCTTTGGTACTGGTCCCAGGAAGCTAAGAAAAGAGCTCAGAAAATATCCTGCACATTTTAGTACAAAACTGAATAGCATCCATAAAATATTGAGCAAAAGTAGAACTTTTAAAATTTTAATACAGTCTATTTGATTTTATAATTAAATATAGCCTAGTGAATATTAATTATGGTTCATAGAGAGGTCCAGCTAGAAAACTTTTCACTTACCCTAAAAAATGTTTTGTTTTATTTTTTAGCTATATTACAGAAAAAGAATTGTTTTTGGATCAGATGTGGGTTTGATTCTTGCTCTTCATCTTATTACAAAATGAGACCTTGAACAGTTAGCTAACCTCCATGAGCACACTTTCATTATCTGCAGCACATGAGGCAAAAACTCCAACTCTGTGTAGTCATTGTCACCATTGATGTTATACAAAACGTATCCATACTAAGCAAACACTTAATGAAATTGTCATTGTAAGCATAAGGAAAATATCCATACTACAGTGCTCTGAGCATCTGGTACAGTGACTGGCACTTCCTGGGCACTTGATAAATATTTGTTGATGAATGAGTGTTAGATACTGATGTGACACTGAAGAGACTACTCCTTGCTTTAATAGCTTTCTTCCTATGTGTGAAGACAAAATGTACTTCCTTATTTCATTTAACAAATATTTACTAAATGCCTATTTTGTGTGAGGCACTGTGTTAGACTCTGGGTCCTGGGAGTAAGCGTAACTTTCAGAAAAGTTAATAGAACACATCTTAAAATGGGTGATTTCCATACTTGATGATGAGTTTGGCAACATGAAGAACAATATGTGAAATTTAGTAAATGTAAAATATAATTGTCTTAACACAATAACTAAGAAAATGCCAGGAAGGCTATATTAACCAGTGTGATGAAAATGTGTCAAACTGTTTATAAAACCAATGTACAGTGCCCCATGATTGCATTAATGTACACAGCTATGATTTAATATTAATAAAAAAAATATATGTATATATATAAAAAAAGAACAACATGACCTTTCAGGAAGAGTACTCAACTGAGTTTTGAAAAACTTAAGACTTTTCATAGAACTACTGTGATGTTTGACCCATGCAAAAGTGGTAGAGGAGCTGAGCGATGGGAGCATGATATAAGTGGAGGGAACAGTATACATCCTATACAAAGCATGGCTCTTCCTGGGCCTAAGGGCTACAGTGTAAAAGACTGCACACTGCAAAGAAACTTGCCAATTTTCTTCAATATGTCACTCGCTGACCTTTCTAGGTGCTAATCCCAGACACTAGTGCTCATGCACTATTGTCTTCACTGCCACCAGGATTCAACTTTGGCAGATGACTTTCTGATGCCCCTCAGCTGTTTGTCTTCTACCTGCCTCACTTTGAGGTCTTGCCTGTGCCTCTTGGTGTCTGACATCAGTTCGTGACCTTTGGTGGCTTCCTACTTGTGCACTGGCGTGAAGGTGGAAGCTTGCCTGTGGAACACAGTGACACTAATAACCAACAGACAACACCCAAGACTAAGTGGGGGAGGTATAAATAGTCCTGATGCCCTTATTCTAAAGGAATACTTTTTTTGTTTTGTTTTGTTCTTCAGTGAGAAGATATGTTTAAAATTTCTTCCATATTCCAAATATCATCATAGGTACTAGGGAATCAAAATAAACCATCTGTTAGGAACTCATTATCCAGCTGGGTAAATAACATGAAAACAGATCCATAGCACAGCAAGAGTGATGTTAATAGAAATCTATGCAAAGATCTAGTAACACAGAGTCAGTTCTTCTGTGGTAGTCAGTATATTAATGCAGTTATAATACAACTGAACATTGTTGCGTGACCGGGTCTAGACTTCCTAAGCCTCTGGAAGAAAAACAAGTCACTTTAAACTCACACTGAATTCACTTTGTGTGCTTGATGTAGGATGTGTTTATTTATTATCCTACAAACATATATATTACAAATGCACACACATGCACACATCCCCAAGTATATCAGGCATCACAATGTTGTTGTTTTCTGCTTTATCTGTGATTAAAACAAGTCTTTTATGTTAGGGACATGGTTTTACAACATGAAAGTCTTTCTTGTCCTTGAATTTTAGATATATGATTCAGAATATTTTATTCCAATTTAATTGTCTACATTTTGTTTTTGAACAGATTTCAATCTGTTTTGTTGTGGGAAGAGAAACTCCATCATTATGGGAAGGTCTATTTATTATAAACCTTGAACAAAGAAAATGATATAATGAAACATATTCATTCATTAAAATAGGATATTATACACAACTCCCCACTGATATTTTTCTTCATTATGCTTTATTTTTTTATAAAAAGATGAATGCTGAAATGGATTAAATTTATTTAAAATAAATAACTCCTAATTCCTAAGAACTTTAATTCTTTAGCATTTTTAGGTAGATAAATTTAGAAAATTTTTAAGAGTACCTATATTGGATTTGATGCCACTCTAGGTATAGAAGCCTCTAAAATGAATGCCACAGTCCCTGTCCTTAAGGAGCTATCACTCTAGTCATAGATAGAGATAAAGTTGCTCTGATGTGGTATGGAAAAATGCTCTTCAAACTCAGGCTGGGGTTGCAAAGTGAAAGGGGATTGTACAAGGTTTCCTAGCCAGAGAGGTACAATCTTAACTGAGATTTGAGAGCCATTTCTACAGTCACAGAATCCACATTCGATTTTGACCTCACATCTTTATCCATTTCCCTGTTCAGTGGTTTGGGTTAGCTCTATAAATGGAAACTATATAGAGTTTGGACAACAATCAATTTGAAACCAGCCTATGGACCTGTTTCCTTAATCTGATGGTAAAGTTTGTAGTGCACAAAGAAAACCCTCGCTCTTTTGATTCTTCTTTAAATAAGTTGACACTGACGCTTAAAGAGAGGGTGAAAACTGATGTGTGGTCCTTCACATTGCAGAGAGTGATGGAGTGGAAAGGGAAGATGAAAACAGCAGCACAAAAAGTGGTATGTATGAGATGAGAGTATTAAAGTTGAATAGGAGCTTGAGTCAAAGACTTTTTTATTGTAACCATCATTTTATTTTTTCTTAATTTTTAGAGAAATGGTTATATTTTAACATAATTTAATTATTTTCTTATCTATGTAATCATTTTTTGTACTCCTGGGAATAATGCATAAACATGTCATAACTTTGATGTTTGGTATTTCAAAAATTAAGTTACTTTGCTCAGCCATGTTGAAAGCACTGAGAGTGGCCTTTTTGTTAGAAGTAAAAAAACAAAACACACACACAATCTATGCAGCCACAGCATTAGAAATATGCTTGCATGTAGAAAAATGTCATCTATATCCATAGTTTAAACCACTATCTACACTGATAAATATTTTATACTTTCTGATCATACTTCCAACCTGCCATTTACTCTGTCTGCTCACTGCAATTGACGTTCCATAAACACTTTAATCTCAACATCTGACCTCATCATTCATTTTCCCAAGCTTACTAGTCATCTTGTATTTTTTAACACTGTGAATAGATACTATTTCCGCCAACATATTTCAGCTGGAATTTTAAGGTTTTATTTCACATTCTCACTACTTGCTTTATACTCTATTTCCTATGACTTTATAACCCGCCCCAAAATAAACCCAGACTTTGTCCTGTCATTCTATCATAAATATCCCTCAAACAAGTCTTTTCTCCCCCAACTGACTCCCATAGACCAACATTACTACAGTTGTCCACAGTCTGCTTCTGCAGTGAACCTTTTATGATGTAAATTTCATGACATCATCTTCCCCTTGGAGGCAGCTACCTAAGCAGCAGGCAAGTCCCAATCCCTTCCTCAGCAAGGCCTAGGGAGCACTGCAAAATTTGGCCCCTGCTAGAAAAAAGTTCTCCTTATCTGCTGTAGCTTTCCCCACGGAAATCTTCTACCGCGGGAACAACAGATATTCTGCAACATTCTCTTAAATTTTTGGATAACTCCTACAAAAAGACATCAATGTTCTGCTAAAACTTGATCTCCCTTAGGAAACTTCTAGACCCCAGGCTGGTTAGAGCCTTTCCTTTACCCTTCCTTAGCTCCTTTAATAGCCTTTATCAATAGGTACCTAACAATTCATAATCTATCATTTTCCAACGGATTGCTTAAGGGCAGGAGCAACGACTTGTTTATCTCTGTCTCTAGCTCTTTCTGTTGGATTTTTGTAGAGTAAGTGTTCACTCACCAGCAGTGTTTTGAATGTATGAAGGCATAAATGTACGAATGGATGAATGAGTGAGTCAGTGAATGAACCAGGTTATGAAAAGCTACAGGACGAGCTTCGAATAAAGAATAATGCTAACTGAACGGAAACCAAACTTCACAGAAGCCCTTATGCCATCCAAAAGCCCTGTCACTGATGTTTCTGTCACCTCTAATGAGTCACTTAGTATTTCATCTGTAAAGCTTAATTAGTGCTTTGACAACAAGTGTAAGCTCTTAAAATGCTAGGTGTTAAATTCATTGCTTCAGAAACATTGTCGCTCTCATGTTCATTTAGAAGCAATGAACAACCTCTGGGCTGTTACCATGCTGCCCACCACCCTGCAGCAGCTGCCAGAGCTCATGATGCTCCCAACTGGCTGAGACCGTGTTCTATGTCCTTCCTTGTTGCCCTGGACATCCGAACAGTGAGCAAGGCAGCAACTATTTAATGAACACCTACTGTTGGTGAGGGAGACCCCCACCACAAAATAGAAACAGCACGGGTAGTGCCGTGCCCTGAATAGCAGGCAGCCGAGAGCTCCAAACCCCTGAACACCTTTCAGACAGGGAAGCCTCTTTTCTTGACTCAAGGGCCAGGGATGAAGAGCCCAGGCTCTATAGAGGCACTGTGGAGGGAACTCAGAGCTGGGCCTGTTTCACGCTTTTGCTGTAGGGTGCTTGAATTTCCCATACCTGACCTTAATTTTTCCCATCAGTAACAGATAAGACAAGATGTGTGTCTGCACCCTTTAACTGGAACAGCAATTGAGGTTTTTGTTTGTTTGTTTGTTTTAAGACAGAGTCTCACTATGTCACCCTCACTAGAGTGCCTGGTGTCTTAGCTCACAGCAACCTCAAACTCTTGGGTTCAAGTAATCCTCTTGTTTAAGCCTCCCAGGTGGCTGGGACTACAGGTACCTTCCACGATTTCCAACTATTTCTTAGAAATGGGGGTCTCCCTGTGGCTCAGGCTGGTCTCGAACCCGTGAACTCAGGGGATCCACCCGCCTCAGCCCCCCAAGTGCTGGGATTATAGACGTGAACCACCGCGTCAGGTGGCAATTGAGATCTCTGGTAAGAACTGAAACATTAATCTGGATGTTTAAGCAGGGAACTTGTGTACAGACAGCTGAGCTGGGTTGTCAAGTCTTGCTTTTTCAGTAGATACTATGCACAGCACAACACATCTACACAGGGCAATTATTTTCATAAACAGATCATAACTAAGGCACATTCTCAACGCAACGGACCCTAACTGTCTACTCTACAAAACGGAAGGAACTATGCAGGAAACCTCAGCGGGAGAATCGGAAAGGGCTGGGCGGGTGGAGGGCGCTGCTCTCGCGAGATATGAAGATCTCATGAGAGGTTCCTCGGTCCTATAAAGGCTGCGGCTGCCACAGCCTTGTGATTCCTTTCTACGGTGGAGACTTGAGCCAGCTTCCGCTGCAGGCTGCTGTGCACATTCTGTCCCGTGGATTGGATCGTTGCACCTACGGCCACTCTGGCGAACTCGGCTTGGTGCTGAAGCGGCTGCTGAAAGAGGAAGACACGACCAAATGCACAGTCTCGGGGGCTAAAGTTTGTGAGTATTGAATCCC
Source organism: Loris lydekkerianus (assembly GCA_963574355.1). Classification (NCBI taxonomy): domain Eukaryota; kingdom Metazoa; phylum Chordata; class Mammalia; order Primates; family Lorisidae; genus Loris; species Loris lydekkerianus. Next base: position 6,562 of record CAUYPK010030207.1, read on the forward strand.
GCTTGAACTTTTGTTTTCCTTCTCCTGAAAAATGGCACTAAGAGGGAGCTGGATTGAAACCATAGACAGAGAAGACAGTGGTTACAGCAGCACTGAACTGTGTGGGGAAAATCAGAAGAAGAAGTAGGCAGCTGGCCATCTGAAACCTTTTCCTGATGATTCTACTCTCCGATTTGTGGACAAACTATTTGAGGCTGTGGAGGAGGGATGAAGCTCTAGGCATTCCAAGACTAGCAGTGACAGGGGCAGAAAACGAGAGCTAATGGAGGTGTTTGGTGATGACTCTGAGATTTCCAAAGAATCTTCAGAAGTAAAGTAGCCATGAATACCCCATTTTGAGGAGGTGGAAGAAGAGCCAGAGGTAATCCCTGGTCCTGCAGCAGAGAGCCCGAGCATGCTGCCTAAGCTCCAGATCAAACAGATGATGGAAGCAGCAACAGGACAAATAAGGGAGAGAAAAAAAACAACCGAGCTTCACTAGCCCCCCCTACACCGCAGCAGAAGACTCCTCCTTCCTCCCAACCATAGCAACTTCCAATTGGCAACACTATTCAGCCCTCCCAGGCTGCCACTTTCATAAATGATGCCATTGAGAAAGAAGGAAAGCAGCTGAAGTACAAGCTCTAATCCAAGCCCAGGTGGCACTGAAGCCAGGACTCACTGGCAATGCCAACATAGTGGGCCTGGCTAATCTCAATGCTATGGGCATTGCTCCCCTGAAGGAGGAGTTAAAAGATCAAACTAAACCTACACCACTATCCTAGATGAACAGGGTTGCACTGTAGATGCAACAGGCAAGGAGACTGAGCTGACACGTTGCATGCTTACTCTTAAGGCCAATATTTGTGCTGTGAAAAGGGAACAATTCAAGCAACAGCTAAAAGAAAAGCCATCAGAAGATATGGAGTCCAGTACGTTTTTTGACCCCAGAGTTTCAATTGCCCCTTCCCAGCGCCAGAGACAAATGAACTTTTAAATTCCATGACAAGAGGAAATTTGAGAAGATTGCTCAGCGATTATGGACCAAGGCTCAACTGGACAAGCTGCAGTAGAGGTCTCACAGGCCGCTCAAAAAAAACAGACATCTATACTTCAACTAGGCTCGCCCTCATTGCTCCTAAAAAGGAATTAAAGTAAGGAGATATCCCTGAAGTTGAGTGGTGGGACTCTTACATCATCCTCAATGGCTTTGACCTTACAGAGGAAAATCCCAAGAGAGAAGATTATTTTGAAATTACAAATCTTGTTGAACGTCCAGCCCAGCTTAATCCTCCAGTTGACAGTGACACACCAGCTTCTCTGGGGGTATAGCTTCCCAAGAAAGAACAGAAGAAAGTTTGGAGGCAGACAAGGAAAGAAGCACAGAAAAAACTACAAGAGAAAGTCAGGCCAGGCCTGATGCCTTCTCCAGAACCCAAAGGGATAATTTCTAATCTAATGTGAGCATTAGGAACAGAAGCTGTTCAAGACCCCACAAAGGTAGAAACCCATGTCAAAGCTCAGATGGCAAAAAGACAGAAAGCGCATGAAGAGGCCAATGGTGCCTAAAAACTTTCAGCAGAACAGAGAAAGGCCAAGAAAATGTAAAAGCTTAAAGAAGATTTTTCACAGGGGTTACACATATCTGTATATAGAGTTCAAAATTTGAGCAACCCGGCCAGTAAGTTCAAGATTGAGGCCAATGGTGGGCAACTGTACCTGATAGCTGGTGGTACTGCATTAGGATGTCAACGTGGTAGTAGTGGAAGCCCCAAAGCCCAGAAGAAATGTAAGCATCTTATGCTGCATCGGATAAAGTGGGATGAACAGACATCTAACACGAAGGGAGATGATGATGAGGAATCGAATGAGGAAGCTGTGAAGAAAACCAACAAATGTGTACTAGTCTGGGAGGTTATAACCAAAGACCAGAGCTTTTGAGAGATGAAGTTCAAACAGTGCCCTGAAGAAACATGGCTCATGAGCATTTCAAAAGCATGGGGCTGAACACTACTGGGACCTTGCACTGAGCGAATCTGTGTCCAAGTCCACTGACTGAGCCTACTGCAAGCCCTTCCTCTCCCTCCTTGCCTTTGTCTCTTCAGTCCTCTGCCTTATTCTACTTCCAGGCCCAGCCCCAAATGTGTATGATATTTGAACTGTGCCAAAAAGACATTGGGAGAAAGGGAGGAGACCCTTCTCCCTTCTCAGTCAGCCTGGTGTTTCCCTTTATCCCCCTGATGTGCATATGATTAAAGAGATATTTAAACAAAAAACTGTAAGAGGGAAAACCTATAGCTCTAAGGAAAAGGGTGCTGGCTCCATATGGCGGAGCTGGCAGGTTCAAACCCGGCCCCGTCCGAAAACTGCAAAAAAAAAAAAAAAAAAGTGTAAGATACACAATAATACTCCATTTTCAATTAAAAAACTAGGTTCCCTCTTGCCTGAAATAGATTTAATGACAGCTGGCTTCTAGCTGTTCCTGATGATGCCTCAGCTTCCAATATGGAAGTATTACTACTTCTGAGATTCAAAGTTTCTTCTTTTAATTCCAGGACAACACTCCATGATGCCTCCATCCTGGAGGCCTACACGGGGTGAGTAATTAGCGTGAATGGGAAAAGAGCTAACAGGCAATTCTCTTACTGGGAACCGTTAACTGGCTCACTGTCAGTTACAAGGCCAGCAATGTTACGGCTTCTCTGCAGGGCCCGAGTCACTGCACTGAGTGGTCTACCGCAGAGAAAAGAAAATGCAATTTGTATCTCCTACAGCTTTTAAGCAAGTGTGGAATTAAGGAAAGTACAAGTTAAAAAAAAATTACATGAACTAGAAACAATTTACTTCAACAAACATGTTTTTGGAGTCCTACTATTTAAAACACTATGTTAGTAGGTTCTGTGGGAGGCACAGGTATAAATGAGTATGAAATAGTTCTGAGATTTTAAAAGATTCATAGCAGTGGAATTTGCCACTAAGATGAACAATTTATAAAGACCAGTATGGAGATACAAAGTATTGAGGAGATAGGAAAGGGAAAGTTGATTTCTGGATTAGGGTTTGGAAAAAGCTTTTCAGAGGAAGAAACAGCTGTGTGTCTGGCTGGGAAGACTCCTGAATTGTATCCCTCATTCCTGCCAGATTCTGAAAAAGTTGAGAAACACAGGTTACAGATGTAAGGCAAAATATCACTGTATACACTGATGCTAGGCAGGGAGCCTCCTTTACTGCCAAGTGGGCTTTCAGAAATTGAGCCTTGGACCTAAGCAGACTTTCCATCCACTGTGGTCATGCAGATCTGGATTTACCCTTCCACGTGGTCAGCAGCCCAAATATTTAAGACTTAGGAACTCAGGACCTTGCTTGCTTTAAAAAAAAATATCATGCACCTGGGGAGAAAGGTAAAGATGAGCTGAGCCTAATCTTCCAAATCTTATCAAGTAGAGAAGTCATTCTACCTCCACAGAGAAAAGCCCAAAGCCACACTACTTGAATATTCCCCAAGGAAGGGGACATTAGCAGTGGGAAAAACACATTCCTGATGTATGGTAGGATCTTAGTGGTGAGAGGGAGGGAAGGACATCTCAGGGAAGGAGAATCATTAACTGTGAACTTTCTAAACTAGCCCTGAGAAGATGGAAGACTGTAATGATTAAGAACATTCTCTCTGGAGTAAAACACATGTGGGTTTAATCCTCACTCTTCTTGATCTCAACAATTCACTTGCATTCTCTGAGCCTTGGTTTCTTTGTCTGCAAACTAGAGACTTTTATACTCACCATTTAGAACTCAATAAATAGCTATCATAATGTCTATTACCAGAGTGACTGGACAAGGGAGTATGTCGTATAATCCAGCATCCTCCTTCACAAAGTGATTTTGGAATTTGAGTTTTATTTAATTATTTATTTCTTTGCCTGTAATTCTAGCACTTTGGGAGGCCTAGGGAGGTGGATTGCTTGAGCTCAGGAGTTTAAGACCAGCCTGGACAAGAGTGAGACCCTGTGTCTACTAATAAAAAAAGAAAATAGCTGGGCATTGTGGTGGGTGCATATAGTCCCAGCTACCTTGGAGGCTGAGACAAGAGGATCGCTTGAGCCCAGAAGTTTGAGGTTGCTGTAAGCTATGACACCATGGCACTCGACCCAGGGTGACAGAATGAGACTCTGTCTCAAAAAAATAAAAATAAAATAGACAAATAATGTATTTCTTCCTACTTTATCAGCTTGGTGAGATAAAATTTCTTGTATTGGGTTTTCTTGAAGTGAATTGTACTATGACACACAGTTAAGTCCACCATATTTCTGTGGAGTGTCAGTATAGGAAGAGAGAGACATGGATTTTTGGAGCAGGAAAAAACAACATGGGCAGATACAAAATCATGTAGAGGTGAGTTAGAGGATGTGACAAAGTGTAAGGGGTGTGGTGTGAATGTGAATAAATACTACCAAAGGGAATAAAGGCGGAAAGAATAGTAGGCATAACCTCATTTACAATTCCATCCTTCTTAGAGCAGCTAACTTTTTTTCTTCTCAAGAGTCTCACTCTTGTTGCCAGGCTGGAGAGCAGTGGCCACTTTTATTGCAGACTATTATGGGGGTGCAAATGTTTTGGTTACATAAATTGCTTTGGTACAGTTTGAGTATGATTTGAATACTAAATACACATCATTATTTCGACTTTGGAATCTGTGGTTTCTGTGAAATGGTCATTCATAAGATGACACTGGGCTTTCCAAGTCAGGCACACCTGGAGTTGATGTTGACATTTGATAATGGATTTTTTTTGGTTTTAATGGATTTAATGGATTTAATTTGGTAATGGAGTCCTTCTGAGAAAACTATGTTATATTTTGAACTTCATCTTATTCTTCAGTAAAAGGGGTTTTATAATGATACCTGTCTCATAGAATGACTGTAAAGGTCAAATGAAAAAAATGTATATAAAGTGTTAGCACAGTGTTTGGCATGTGGTGACACGTCAGTTTGTGTTTGGTATTTTTATTTCCTTTAAATAAGAGAAATGGAAGAAATCTTTGAACTCTATCAAACTTACCGCTAAATTCCATAAAAAACACTGTAGTTAAATTTTATGTCGAATGATTGTGTGATTATAAAAGAATCTTTGGAGAAGGTCACACTTTAGCTCCATGTATGTGATTTTCCTTTAAAATATTTTTTTCATTCTAAGCCTGCCAGCTGCAGTTTAAGTGCATATCCTCTCTTCAGTATTTCTGGATTGGCACAGGCTGATTTGGCGTATGATTTAATTTATGTCTCGTGTATACGGTATGTAGTGTATATAATTGCTATATATAGTATTTTCATAAAATGTGCATCATAGAATCAGATCCTAAGTCAGCAATTCTCTTTCAAAGGCAGCTGCATCCAAATGATGCCTTCCCTGGGGAAGGAATTATTTTGTTTTCCCTTAGGGTCACACACAGCTGTAAATGTGAAGAGCAGCTGCGAGAAGGCAGTTTTTTTCTCTGAGGGAGAGCTGCTTTTCCCGGGTAGTAGTGCCATAGCACCCCTGTGTTTGGTTCTGTCACCGTGGATGGATGTGTTTTTGTGCGGGTTCCCAGAGGAGCGGTTATATTTTATGATTCCCTCCGAGGATTAGGATGGTGCTTGGAAAGTGTTCACTGGATACTCATTTGTTAGCCAACAGTAAAATACAATAAACAGATAACCGTAGTAGAAATGGGAAGTGATATTACCTATCTTCTCAATTTATGTGACGCAGTGTGAAAGCGAGGCCACAGAGCACACGTTATGAAATAAAGATTTGGTAGCATTCTTAGCCTCTTGGCCACGGACTGCCTAAATACTATGTGATACGAAACTTACCTAGATGAAGCAGACCCATAACATACATGAAAAATATTGAATGGGTAAAAAGGATTTTTGTATGAATAGAGGTTTTATGACCTTTATCAATTTTTTAAAGGATCCACAAGTCAAAAATTAAGGACTATAACACTAATTAAATCTTTAAATTCATAGAATTCTCTTCGTATGCAAGCATGCTTATTACAAATTTAATCACATTTTGCCTGGAAATGCTTATATGTGTGTATCTTGGCACTATTTACATTCAATTACATTCAGTGATGCTAACCAAAAACCTAGAAAGTCATCCTGGACACCTTCTGTCTCCAATGTAATCCACATCAAATGCTGTCAATTTTACTGAATAAATGCTGTTGGAATCCGTCTACTTTTCTCCAGCTCTATTAGTTAATCCCCACTATCACCATCTTTCATCGGGACAACTGCAATAGACTCATAACTCTTCATTATTATCCAGCAGTGTCCTCCACCAATCCATTCTCCATAAGGCAGCTGGGGGAACTTAAAAAATGAAAATCTGATTATGTCTTCCCCTGAATAAAACAATTCAGTGATTTCCCATTTCTCTCAAGGTGAGGGAAAATGGTCCAAAAATAACCCTATGTGGTCTGGCCCTTGCTCACCTCTGCAGCTGCTCTGGAGCTGCCGTTTGCTCTTTCTATTCCAGCCAGAATAACCTGGTAATCCTTTACATATGTCATGTCCTCTCTGCCAAAGGTTCTCAGAATGTATTAGTCCCTCTGCCTTAAATACCATTTTTAAATTTTTTCATCATGTTGACTCTATTAATGTTTTATATCTCCATGCAGAACACATTATTTCAGCAAGCTGTTCCATAATTTCCACTATTATGCACATTCAGGAAAACGCACTCCTCTATTTCAGAGCACTTGTTCCAAATGTGTGTATGTTTTGTTCCAAATGTGTTGGAACAAAATGTGTGTATGTTTTTATTTACTTGTTTTTATTTACTTTATTTACATTTGATGAATGTAAATCTTTCCAGTTAGATTTCAGGCCCACAAAAGCAGGTGATCTTAACAGTCAAATTTCTACATCTTAGTATTGTGCCTAGTACAGAGGAAGCATCAGTAAATTTATAAGCTGAATAGTGTTCCATGATATACATGTAGCAAAAAGAAAATTATAAGTGGAGCAAATGAAAAAATGACCACTTTTAGTGATTTATAAGGAGAGATTCTGGATATATGGTGTATTGAACTAAAGGAAGGATTTATAACCATTTGCCCTGAGAGCAAATGCTCTTTCAACTCACTTTTGGTCTATGTGGTCTTGGAAGTAGAAAGTATTGTTTCAAATTTACTGATGCAGAAAACTGAGTCTTAGAAAACAAATATTAAATAGATAAGCCTATGTGTTAGTTCCAGCTCTGGAAAAAGATTGGTTGTTATGTTCTAAGATTCAGTCTTGCTTGTGACATCTAAATGATTTGGGGATGGCAGCTGGCACAGTTAGGGACATTCTGTGTCTACATTTGTTAGATCACCTGTGAGAGAACCTTAGATTTGGTTATAGATACAGCAGCTCTGAAGATGACTTATTTCATTGCAGCACTTTTTATTTCTTCTAAATGCATGAATAAAATTCTCATCATAGAATCAGACCCCAAGTAGAGTTTAGTCACCAAACTCCCCCCCCCCCTTTCTAGGCCTTATCTCTTTCTCATTATCCTTTAAAATATGTGCAGTAGAAGCTGTGGGGTGCCATAGAGATTGCTCTTCAGAATCCAGGCACTCATTCTCTAAACTGCCAGGAGTGTTGATTGCTGACAATTCACAGCCAAGTTCCTCTCCAGGAATTTCCCTCATTCAAAAGCAGCTAGGAAGCTGCCCGGCCAGAGCACTCCCTTTCCATGGGAGCAGCTTGCTTCCAATGAAGCAAGATGTGAAAGTGCAGGAACTGCCCTCTTACTCCTGCTGGAGACAGCTCTGGAGGGTGTGGTGGCATTCCCTTTGAAAGGGAAAAAGTGGCATGTTTCTTTTTTTTTTCTTTTTTTCTATTTTGAGACAGAGTCTCACTCTGTCATCCTGGGTAGAGTGCTGTGGCATCACAGCTCACAGCAACCTCAAACTCTTGGGCTTAAGTGGTTCTCTTGCCTTAGCCTCCCAAGGAGCTGGGACTACAGGCACCCACCACAGCGCCTGAGGAGTCTCTTATGATCCAAGGACACAGAAGAACAAAAATTCAGCTTGATTTATGGATAAGCCAGTTTAGTGTGTGGCTATAAGCCCTAATGGGCTGTGACTGTTTCAGCAACCTCAAACTCTTGGGCTTAAGTGGTTCTCTTGCCTCAGCCTCCCAAGGATCTGGGACTACAGGCACTCACCACAATGCCTGTCTATTTTTTGGTTGTAGTTGTCATTGCCATTTGGCAGGCCTGACCTGGATTCGAACCCACCAGCTCCGGTGAATGTGGCTGGTGTTTTAACCCCTCAGCTACAGTTGCTGAGCCAAAGTGGTATGTTTCAGTCAAGCATGAGCAAGAAAGCAGTATGCTGCAAGAGCAGAAAGCAGGTAGCCCAGAGCCCATGTCATCCACTCCTGCTAAGTCAGTATTTCTCTCAGAGCTAAAGTCTCTGGTTGTATGAGGAGTCTCTTTCACAGAGAAAAAAAAATCATGGCCCGAGGACAGAGAAGAAAAAAAGTTCAGCTTGCTTCATGGAGGAGCCAGTTTAGTGTGTAACTGTAAGTCCAAAATGGGCTGTGACTGTTTCATAGACCTTATCAGGGTGGTCCTGAAAGATAATGGTGGGAGAAAATGCCTCCTAGTGGGTAGAACTTTCATGAATATCTAGTTTATGTGGGAAGAAAATTTGCCTGAGGTGAATACATATGGATTACTGAACAGTGTTTAATGGCTTGGCTCAGGACTGGGGAGGGCCCTGAAAAAAAATAAAAAGGAATTCAGTGGTAATAACAAGAGGCTCGGGGGCGGGGGGGGGGGGCAGAGACAAGATGGCTGACTGAAACCAGCTTTCCACAGAGGCTCCCGTCCAAAAGGAGAGTTAAAGGACAAAAATTCAACAAGTAACCTGGTGGATTTGAGCTGCACCAAGAGAGAAGGTTGAGAACACACATCAACCCTGCTGAGGTGAGCTGTGACCACAAGGATACAAACAAAAGGTAAAAAATCCATCACCAAGAGGATGGAAGTCCCCTCCCCTATGAGAATGGCTCAGAGTGCCCCACAAACAAATGGGCAGAGTTCAAAGGTCCTCCTACTACACTCCATGGGAGACACCCTCTAAAAACTGGACCCACCTCCCCTACTAGGGTGCCATGGCATTCTCCTGCCAGGCATAAACTATATATATTCTCTACCTATAACTCTGAGCTCCCAGCACTCCCCTCCACTCTCACTCTGAGGTCTGGAGTGCTGTCCCTCAGGAGTTCAGATTCTTGGGTGATTTCATGAGGGGTGTGGACAGTGCCTAAACTGCAGCTGGCCAGTGCTGACTCTGGGGCACAGGAGTGAGGAGAGGACAGTTGGCTGAGAGGGAACCACACCAGAGCAGCAGCAGTTCTCTGAGGCACGTCTTTTAGCAGCAATACGGCCAGGCATAAAACTGTATAAAACTATACATATTCTCCACCTGCAAACCTGTGTTCCTACCACTCCCTTCCACTCTCACTCTGAGATCTGGAGGCCTGTCCCCCAGGAGTCCAAAGTCTTGGGTGATTTCTCGAGGTGTGTGAACAGTGCCTAAGCTGCAGCTGGTCAGCGCTGACTCTTGGGCACAGGAGTGAGGAGAGGACGGTCAGCTGAGAGGGAACCACACCAGAGTAGCAATTCCCAGTGGTACAGTCCAGCAGCCGACTTTTAGCAGCAATTCGGCTCACTCCTGGATATTCTGAAGCCCCCTGTCTCCCTGGGCAATCAGAGGAGGCTGGCAACCACCCATGAGTAAAGGATTTGCCTGAGGCAGTACTGACTCACAGACCCAGGAAGCTCCCAGGGCAGGGCTGAACCAGAGGACCGCTTTACTGAGCCTAAGATGCACCTGGCCTTCAGGGGATCATCAGCCTATAGACAAAGGAAGGCAACAGGATAAAACTGACAGGTAACCAAATACAAACCTGCAGGAGCAAAGACAGGGCTTTGGAATTCAAAACAGCTTATCTTCTGTAGGGGAATTTAGCAGTTCTATACTGTTCTGTCAGTAACATCAATCAGGGGCGGGGCTGGACCTGAGTGAACACACCCCAACCTTCATCAAGCACCCGAGGTTGTCAGGCCTCACCTCCTCCTGCTAGATAGACGCAGAGTGCAGAGGCCTGGAAGATTTCCTTGTGATTTAGGCAGGTGCAAACCCCTGGAGAATCTGTTCACTACAGACAACTGGGTCAGCCAACTGCAGGGCTATCAGTGACTGGGTGTGACAGTGGTACAAGGTGGGGAAGGAGGCATCAACCTTGCCAGACTGATCTATTGGCTGGGTGGCTCCTCCTGACTCCACGCAGCAGTGGAGCAAGCCATATCAGAGTAGTCACCAGACCCCTGTGATCCAGTTCCCAGAGAACTCTTAAACTCTCCCACCTGAGATAGGTGCTGACTGAGACAATTGATTTGGACCTTTTGAACTGAGCCAATTGCCTGAGGACTATTCAGGGGGAGCCTGGGTGTGTGGTTGTAGGAAGGTTTGATTTTCCTTTTTGAATTGTTGCCAGTGGTGGGTGGGGTGACTTCTTAATTACTGATATTTCTCCACAGCTGAGACTTCAACCCAGAGTAACTGTTTCACTAGGGTTGAAAAAAAACCCAGCTGAAAACAAGACAGAACCACATAGCCTCACCACACCAAACAGGGCCCCAGTTTCTCAGGCCACAGCACTGTACGGGTCCTCGACAAAGCTCCAGAGGAAAAATCAAAGTGAGTAAAACAATCATGTGGCGGAATCAGTGGAAAAACTCTGGTAACATGAATAACCAGAATAGATCAACCTCCCCCCCGCCCCCAGGAAAGATATGGCAGATGCAATTGAAGATCCCATTCATAAAAAACTGGCTGAAATGTCAGAAATCAAATTCAGAATTTGGATTGTAAACAAGATTAATAAAGTGAAGGAAAATTTGGAATTAAAACTTCAAGCAGCAATTCAAAAGTCGGAATTCGGTATTCGAGGAGAAATTCAAAATTTGTCTCAAGAATTTAACGAATTTAAACACAAAACCACCAAAGAGTCAGACACACTGAAGCAAGAATTTGGAGCCCTCAAAGATCTGAAAAATACAGTAGAATTCCTCAGTAACAGAGTGGAGCAAGCAGAAGAAAGGATTACTGACATTGAAGACAAAGCCTTTGAACGTTCCCAAAATCTCAAAGAGGAAAAGAAATGGAGAGCAAAAATGGATCATTCTCTCAGAGAGCTCTGGGATATATCAAAGAAGGCTAATATCTGACTCATTGGAATCCCTGAAACTGATGAAGTGGCCTTGCCAGGCACAGAGGCCCTTCTCCGTGAAATCATGAAAGAGAATTTTCCAGACATGCCAAGAGATTCTGAAATTCAGATAGCAGACAGTTTCAGAACCCCAGCATGACTCACCCCCAATAAGACATCCCCCAGGCATAATATACTTAACTACACTAAAGTTAATATGAAGAAGAAAATTCTCAAAGCAGCCAGATGAAAGAAAGCCATTAGCTACAAAGGGGAGACTATGGGAATGACTGAAGATCTCTCCGCTGAAACTTTTCAAGCCAGAAGAGGGTCGTCATCAACTTTTAATCTCCTAAAGCAAAGTAACTTTGAACCTCGGATCCTGAATCCAGCTAAACTGAGTTTCATTTATGATGCAGAAATTAAATACTTTAATGAAATTCATATGTTGAAGAAATTTGCCATAACCAAACCAGCTCTTCAGGATATTCTCAGACCTATCCTCCATAATGACCAACCCAATCCTCTACCACAAAAGTAAACTCACTCAGAAACTTTTGATCAAACTCCAACATCCACACTAGTGAAAGAATTAAAAATGTCCACTGGACTTTTAAAAAACTCGATATCCAAAATATTACCAGACTTATCAATATTCTCCATTAATGTAAACGGCTTAAACTGTCCTCTAAAGAGGCATAGGTTAACTGACTGGATGCTAAAACTCAGGATATTTGTTGCATACAAGAATCACATCTTAACATAAAAGACAAATTTAGATTCGGGGTGAAAGGATAGTCATCCATATTTCAGGCAAATGGTAATCACAAAAATGCAGGTGTTGCAATTTTATTTGCAGATACAATAGGCTTTAAACCAACAAAAGTAAGGAAGGATAATAATGGTCACATTATATTTGTTAATGGTAAGACTCAATATGATGAAATTTCAATTATTGATATCCATGCACTCAAACAGAATGCACCTTAATTTATAAGAGAAACTCTAACAGACATGAGCAATTTAATTTCCTGCAACTCTGTAATAGTCAGAGATTTTAACACTCCTTTGGCAGTGTTGGATCGATCCTCCAATAAGAAGCTGAGCAAAAAAATTTTAGATTTAAACCTAACCATCCAATATTTACATTTAGCAGATATCTACAGAACATTTTATCCCAACAAAGCTGAATACACATACTCCTCATCAGCCCACAAAACTTACTCCAAAATCGACCATATCTTAGGTCACAAGTCTAACCTCAGTAAATTTCAAGGAATAGAAATTATTCCATGCATCTTCTCAGACCACCATGCAATAAAAGTTGAGCTGAGTAACAACAGAAATCTGCATACTCATACAAAAACATGGAAGTTAAATAACCTTATGCTGAATGATAGCTGAGTCAGAGATGAGATTAAGAAGGAAATTGCCCCCCAATTTTTGGAACAAAATGGCAATGAAGACATCAATTATAAGAACCTCTGGGAATCCGCAAAGGCATCCTAAGAGGGAAATTTATAGTGCTGCAAACCTTCTTCAAAAGAATGGAAAGAGAGGAAGTTAGCAATTTAATGGGACATCTCAAGCAACTGGAAAAGGAAGAACATTCCAACCCCAAACCCAGTAGAAGAAATGAAATAACGAAAATTAGAGCAAAATTAAATGAAATGAAAAACAAAAGAATTGTACAACAGATCAATAAATCAAAAAGATGGTTTTTTGAAAAGGTCAATGAAATAGATAAATCTTATGACCAACTTAATCAGAAGTAAAATCTCTAATCTCATCAATCAGAAACAACAAAGATGAAATAGCAACAGACTCCTCAGAAATTCACAAAATCCTTAATGAATATTACAAGGAACTTATTCTTAGAAACTTGAAAATCTGAAGAAAATGGACCAATACTTGGAAGCACATCACCTTCCAAGACTTAGCCAGAATCACGTGGAAATGTTAACAGGCCAATATCAAGTTCTGAAATAGCATCAACCATACAAAACCTCCCTAAAAAGAAAATCCCTGGACCAGATGGTTTCACGTCAGAATTCTACCAAACCTTTTAAGAGGAATTACTACCTATATTACTCAACCTGTTCCAAAAGGTAGAAAAAGAAGGAAGACTACCCAACTTGTTCTATGAAGCAAACAACACTCTGATCCCCAAACCAGGAAAAGACCCAACAAGAAAAGAAAATTATAGAACAATATCACTAATGAATATAGATGCAAAAATATTCAACAAGATCCTAAAAAACAGAATCCAACACATCAAACAAATTATACATCATGACCAAGTCAGTTTTATCCCAGGGTCTCAAGGCTGGTTCAATATTCGTAAATCTATAAGTATAATTCAGCACATAAACAAATTAAAAAACAAAGACCATATGATTCAATCGATGCAGAAAAAGCTTGTGATAATATCCAACATTCCTTCATGATCAGAACACTTAAGAAAATTGGTATAGAAGGGACATTTCTTAAACTGATAGAGGCCATCTACAGCAAACCCACAGCCAATGTCGTATTGAATGAGGTTAAATTGAAATCATTTCCATTCAGATCAGGTATCAGACAAGGATGACTATTGTCTCCACTGCTCTTTAACATTATAATGGAAGTTTTACCCATTGCAATTAGGGAAGAAAAGGCAATCAAGGGTACATACAGGGTCAGAAGAGATCAAACTTTTACTCTTCACAGATGATATGAGTGTATATCTGCAAAACACTAGGGATTCTACTACAAAACTTTTAGAAGTGATCAAGGAATACAGCAGTGTCTCAGGTTACAAAATCGACATTCATAAATCGGTAGCCTTTATATATACCAACAATAGTCAAGCTGAAAAAACAGTTAAGGACTCTATTCCATTCACAGTAGTGCCAAAGAAGATGAAATATTTGGGAGTTTATCTAACCAAGGATGTGAAAGATCTCTATAAAGAGAACTATGAAACTCTAAAAAAAGAAATAGCTGAAAATGTTAACAAATAGAGAAACATACAATGCTCATGGCTGGGAAGAATCAACATTGTTAAGATGTCCATACTACCCAAAGCAATATACAACTTTAATGCAATCCATATTAAAGTTCCAATGTCATACTTTAAAGATATTGAAAAAATAATACTTTGTTTTATATGAAATCAGAAAAAACATCAAATAACCTAGACATTACTCAGAAATAAAAACAAAGCAGGAGGAATCACGCTACCAGACCTCAGACTATACTATAAATCGATAGTGATCAAAACAACATAGTACTGGTACAAAAACAGAGAAGTAGATGTCTGGAACAGAATAGAGAACCAAG